>CAUYSK010101395.1:0-26816 GCA_963575035.1 Avahi laniger
TATGTGTTGATCAGTTAATACCAATTTGATGGTGAGTACATGTGGTGCTTGTTTTCCATTCTTGGGATACTTCACTTAGTACATGTAATATTTTTATACAAGCATACAATGTATGATGATCAAATCAGGGTAATTGAGGTATCCATCACCTCTAGCATTTATCATTTCTTTGTGTTAGGAACATTCCAATTCTACTCTTAGTTATTTTGAAATATACAATAAATTATTAACTGTAGTTGCCCTATTGTGCTATTGAACACTAGACCTTATTCCTTCTATCTAACTGTGTTTTTGTACCCAACAACCACCCCCTTTTTCTCTTCCTCCTCCTCATCCTAGCCTCTGGTAACCGTCTTTCTATCTCATCTCCATGAGTTCAATTTTTTTTTTTTTTTTTTTTTTAGGCCTCACATATTAGTGAGAACATGTGATATTTGTCTTTCTGTGCCTGGCTTATTTCATTTAACATATGTTGTTACAAATAACAGGATTTCATTTTTTGTGTGGCTAAATAAGATTCCATTGTGTATAAATACCACATTCTCTTTATCCATTCATTTGTCGACGGACACTTAGGTTGATTCCATATCTTGGCTATTGTGAATAGTGCTTAAAAGTATACACTTCTACAGCATACTAACTGAGTTTGAATTTGGGCTTTGCCAGTTATTATTAGCTTAAACAAATTACTTAACCTTTGCTTATGCCAGGCAATGTTCTAGGCACTTAGAATACGGCGAACAACACAGACAAAATCTTTGTGCAGTGCCTACAATCTAATGGATGTTAGTGAACAAGTAAATATATAAAGTATCTGGTATATATCAAAAGGGAATTAGGGCTATGAAGTGGGCATGCTGGGGGAGGCAACAGCCTGAGGTAAACAGCCACTGAGGCAAGTGCTGTGGGCTCTCAGAGGCGAGGGATAGGGTGGGGGTGACACTGAACATCAGTGGACATCCCCCAATTTATTTCTCAGGCGAGGAAACTAAGGCCTGTGGAGTGCCGAGGTCGCTGGGTTACTGCCAGCCTTCCGAAGTAAGTTTCTATCTTTGTCATGTTATCTGATATGTACTGTTTTCAAGGTAGGAAAGCTGGTTTACACGTAGGAGGTAGCAGGAACTGCGGAAATGGGCAGCCAGAATCCACGTGTACAAATACAGAAACACAGACAGCTGGTCAGACAGCTAAACAATAATTTTTGTAAAATGAATTCCATATGGCCAGAAACTGATCAATAATTGCCAGCTTCACCAATCTCTGTCCCTGCTTCCAATTTAGGACCAACCAGAGAAAGTCAAGTGTGCCCCCCTAACCAGTCACATAGGACACCCTGTTTTTAGTTACTGCCTCTAGCCTCCTTAGGCCAGCAGCCTTCATCTGGGCACATCGGAGCCTCCCTTTCTCCACTGTGAAGCTTTTCCACTCCTCTGTCTGCCCTTGAGTTTCTACCAAACCAACTCCCTTGCTAGCAAGCTCTGAACAAATAGCCTTTACTTGTTCTAAAAAAAGGGAAGGAGAAGGAGAATTAGTATGAAGAGACTGTATGGGGGGTGCAATTTAAAATAGGATGGTTAGTGAAGCCCTCACTGAAAAAGTGTCTTTTGAGCAAAGACCCAAGGAAAGTGAGAAAGCAAGCATTTCAGGTTAACTGAGGAAGCAAATTGTAGACTGAAGGGGCAGCAAGAACAAAGGCTCTGGGACAGGAGAGTGCTTGGCATATTGAAAGCACAGCAATGAGGCCAGTGTGTTTAGAGCAAAAGATGCAAGTAGAGATGAGATCAGATAAGTAGCAGGACACCAGATCACGAAGGTTAGTATTCAATACTGTCAGACCTATCCTGAACTTATGTTTATATAATTAAATATATAAACTAAAATAAAAGAAATTTTTAATTATATCCGTTGTGTAAATACTTGGACATAACTACAGCAGAAGATCTAAAGAAGTTCACCTTTATGTAGAATCACAGTGGGTGAGATAGCTGCAAATGTATACTAACGTGATGAGTTGGTACCTATATACCACACCAGGATTGCAAATGGTGATGTTATTTTCTGAAATGGTGAGCAACTCTTGATAAAATTCTTATAAAAGTATAATCTTCTTATGATTGACACAGCAATTGCATTTGTGCAAAAAATGCTCTGTGTATGTGTAAAATGAAGTAGGGTCTAATCTAAAATAATTATGAGTTTTTTACCCATTCTATGTGAATGTCCAATAGGGCATTCAAATGTCATATAGCTGCTGGGCCCTTACCTCACATTTATAATCCTAGCACTTTGGGTGGCTGAGGAGGGAGGATTGCTTGAGGCCAGGGATTTGAGACTAGCCTGGGAAACATTGGGAGACCCCATCTCTACAAAAAATAGAAAAATTAGCCGAGTATGGCAGTACGTGCCTATAGTCTCAGCTACTCAGGAGGCTGAGACAAGGAGGATCGCTTGAGTTCAGGAGTTCGAGGCTGCAGTGAGCTATGATTAAGCCACTGCATTCCAGCCTGAGCAACGGAGTAAAACCCTGTCTCAAAAAACATAAAAGAAATGTCATACAGGAAGCCAGATTTTTGTCATCCATACCCCCTTGCTCACTACCTAGAAATAATTTTCCCAGTCATTGTTACCAGAAATGCCTGCATACATTTCCCAAACACCTCCATTGAAAAACCACTAATGTAGGGCTCTGTAGACCATTCTAAGGACTTTGGCTTTTATTTAGAATGCAATGGAAGCTATTAGAAAGTTTTGAACAGAGGACTAGCATTATAGTCTTATGTTTTAAAAGGATCACTCTGGCTCTTGTGCAGAGAATGAGCTATAGAAGAGCAAGGGTAAAAGCAGAGAGATCAATTAAGAGGCTCTTACTGAAGTCCAGAGTGATAGCAGCAGAAGTGGTGAGAAGGGCTCAGATTCTGGATATATTTTGTAGGTAAAGCTGATAGCATTTATTAATAGATTAGATTTCTAAAGTGTCACTAAGAGAAAGAGAAGCTAAGAATGATTCCGAGATTTTCTATCTGAGCAATTGGAAGGATAGAGTTGCCATATGTTAATTTGGGTAAGACTGTTGGTAGAAGAGTAGATTTGTGAACAAGGGATGATATCAAGCATTCAGTTTGGATGCTGTTGCAAGTGGTATTTTTTAAAATATAATTGCTTATTGCTGTTATAGAAATACAAGTGACTTTCATATATTGAAATTATATCTAGCAACCTTGCTAAATACAGTTTTTAATTCTAGTATTTGATTTGAATATTATTTTGGTTTTTTTACTAATACAATAATATAATCTGTGAATAATATATAGTTGTATTTCTTTCATTCCAATTCTTATACTTTTCATTTCTTTTTCTTAAATCATTGCACTGAGCAGAGTCTGGGATACAGTGCTGAGTATTAATAGAACTGGTGATAACAAGGATCCTTGCTTCATTCCCTGTCTTATCACAGTTTCTCAAACAAGTTCCCTTCTATTATTGGTTAAGAAATATTTTTAAAATTATGAATGGAAACTGAATTTTATCAAAAGCTTTTTCTGTATATATTGAGATGATTATGATTGTTATCTTAATTCTATTAAGTGATAAATTCCACTGATTAGATTTTTTTTTACATTCCTGAAATAAATTCAGTTTGAGTAACACCCCTTATGATCAAATTGAGTTTATTGAATATATTGCTGGATTCTGTTTGCTAATATTTTGTTCAGGAATTTCGCATCTGTGTTTTCAGACAGACTGGACTATAAAGATTGCTTTCTTGTAATGTCCTTGTCAAGTTTTGTATTATTAGAATTGAGGCTGCATTACAGTGTTTGCAAGGTTCTGTCTCCTGATTTACTTCCATTCCTAGGGTATACTTTTCCAGGTGTTCCAACTGAGAGCGTGGGGTGTTCAAAGGAGCTCATTCTCTAGTAGGTCCTGAACTCTAATCCTTCTCTCATTAGCCAGATGAGAGTGCCAAAAACTCATTTTGTTTAACACATTTCTCCATTTTCTGTACTACTTTTGAATTGGTAGTTAGTTTTAGAGGCTTGATCAGATTTAGCTTTCTTTTATTCCCTCCCAGAAATACTTAATTAGTGGTTCAGACTATTATCAGAAGGCACAGAATAGCTGATTATCTTTTTGTGATGAAAATTGACATCGATGATCATTGCCTGGGTTTGTTAATTCATTAAGGGTTGCAAAATGATGATACTCCAATTCTGTCATCCCTTCTTCATTTATTAGCTATAATATTGCTATAAACCAAAACCTCCCCCAATCTACTGTTTGGTTAGCAGTGGTATAGTTTAATTAGGAAAGACGGGTAATTTCATTTATGAAAGAAATGTTGAGCTGTGAGAAAGGTTAGGCCCAGATTCAGTCATAAGCAACATCACCAAAATAAATGACTCTATCTATCTGATCAACTTCTGTTTTTTTTTTTTTTAAAGAAGAATAATGTTAAGTTGGGGGGCGTGGGGAAAAAAAGAATAACATTAAGTTAATGTATGTAAGAGCAGTAAACTATAAACCACTACTTAAATAGGAGAGTTGCAAATTTGCTTTAATAGAAAGGTAGTATGAAAGAAGATAGATCCAGAAGTCAAAAGAGCAGAGTTCTATCTCTGGCTTTGTTAATTGACTGGTTATATGACCCAGTTTAAGTCACTTAACTTTTTTGACACCTTGAAGTTCACCTTTGAAAAGTAAAGTTTTTGGCCAGGTGTGGTGGCTCGTGCCTGGGTAACATAGCAAGACCCCGTCTCTACAAAAAACTTTAAAAATTACCTTGGTGTGGTGGCACAAACCTATAGTCCTAGCTGCTCGGGAGGCTGAGACAGGAGGATCACCTGCGCCCGGCAGTTTGAGGATTTGGTGAGCTATGATCACACCACTGCACTCCAGCTCCAGCCTGGGCAGCACCGTAAGACCCTGTCTCTAAAAAAATAAGAAGAAAAAAAAGAAAGAAAGAAAGAAGTAGTAGAGTGAAGGTTTTTGATCCCTTAAATTCTTTTCAGCTCTAAACTTGTCTCATTAGATTTTAATCTCTGCTTAGACCTACAATTTGTAAAAATGGAATTGTACTCCAAATCTATAGTTAAAGAATAGCCCATTTTAATTTGATTTATCTACTCCTCTTTGGTTAAAGAGCCAGAACAAGTTTTGATATTGTGCTGTGCACATCTGCATACTGTATTTGCTATATAGCATAGACTGTGTGTGTGTGTGTGTGTGTGTGTGTGAGAGAGAGATAAGATGACCTCTAACTCCCTATAAATTAATGATTATTATGTTACTTTTTGTTAATGTTGGGAGCTGCTGACTATACAATCTCTCACATCAGAGCTCTGCATTTCTTCTCATGGATAATATCACCAAAGCAAGGGGGGAAATCTATTTTTTAAATAATTTTTTTCCAGAAAGGGAAAAAGGACTTAATTCATCCAAGAATGAAATTCCACATACTAGTTTTTCTAAAGTACATTTTTGTGAATAAAAGTTCCTTACTCAGAAAGAGTTTGGAAAATGCATACAGACAAAAGAAGTCTTAGTGTCACATATTTTAGCCATTAAAGCATGAATCAGCTGTAGTTCTTGAGTGAGATAGTGTCTCAGAGAAGAAAAGAGACCTCTTTAATAATGTTTCTTTCATTGGGCATGTTTTTCTCCTAGTCTAATAGGACAAAAGGCAGATTTTTGTCTCTGCATTTCTAAAATAGATTATGCAGCTAAGAGTGAGTCCATATATGAGATAATTATGAGATAATGTTCTCTTCTTTTCACCAAGACTTCCTTTTTTTTTTCCCCGCTTTTGCTGGCATAAATAGCCATATGTGACCAATTGAATTGATCAAGTTAAGTGGTAGAATGAGACCTATCGAAAATACTTTGAAACCTATATTCATTCCTAAGATCCTAAAGATAACTCAGAGATCATAAAATCTTACTTTCTTATGTTATTATAAAATGAAAACAGAGAAATTAAGCAACTTAGAGGTAGTAGTAGAAATGAGTAGTAGAAAAAGGAAGAAAACCCAGGTATATAATACTACAGATAATAGTGTGGGGCAACCCAACCATAGACCCAAAGAAATTAAGATATGTGACTACTTTGCCATTTATGCTGATAAATTTGAAATTTTGATTAATTATGAATGTTCTAGGAAAATATACTAAAATTACCTAAAGTAGAAATAGAAAAGTTGAATAGGCCCCTAACCAGAAAAAAAAATAGAGAAAGCTGTTAAAAAACAAAACGAAAACTATCTCTCTGAAAGGTCTGGGTATAGGTGATTTCACCGGTCAGTTCTGTCAAACCCTCAGAGAATAATTTCTATGCTATTTAACTATATCAGAGTATATACAGGGAGAAATGGACAGTTTTCAAATTTTTTTATGGCTTTAACAAAATCCTGATACAACCACCAAACAAAGCACAAAAACAAAATCATAGAGCAATTTCACTTGTGAATATACGTGAAAAAGTAGGCACAAAAATCGGAACAAACGGGGTCGAAAAGTATACTAAAGTATTCAAGAATCTACAAATGGTTCCATACCTGGAAATTTGATAAATATAGTTCATCACATTGATGGGCCTAACAAGAAAAATGACTTCATTATTATAAAAAGGAAGGAAAGTTGGAGGACTGGCACTTCTCAATTTTAAAACGTAGCACAATATTACACTAATCAAAACATTGTGGTGTTGGCATAAGGATAGATGTATAAAGTGATAGAATTGAGAGTCATCCAGAAATAAACCCATATATCAATGGCCGATTGACTTCTGACAAGAGTACCAAGACCATTTAACAGAGAAAGAATAAACCCTTCAACTAATGGTGATAGGACGACTAGATTCCCACATGCAAAAAAATGAAGTTGGACCCCTACCTCATACCAGATACAAAAATTAAGTCAAAATGGATCAACAACCTAAGTATAAAAGCAAAAACTCTTAAAAGGAAAACTCTTAGAAGGAAGCATAGAGGTAATCTTCATGACCTTGGATGTGGCAATGGATTCTTAAATGAGACACTAACAGCACAAGCAACAAAAGAAAAAGTAGATACATTGGACTTCGTCAAAATTGAAAACTGTACATCAAATAACATTATCAAGAAAGTGAAAAGACAACTATAGAATGGGAGAAAATGTATGGAAATTATATATATGATAAGAATCTACTATTCAGAATATATAAAGAACTTTTATAACTCAACAACAAAAAGACAATCTGATTTAAAAATTAACAGAGAACTTGAATAAAAATTTCTTCAAAGAAGATATATAGATGGCCAACAAACACCTGAAAAGGTACTCAACATCATTAGTCATTAGGGAAATACAAATCAAAAACACAAAGAAGGCCGGGTGCGGTGGCTCATGCCTGTAATCTTAGCACTCTGGGAGGCTGAGGCAGGTGGATCATTTGAGCTCAGGAGTTCGAGACCAGCCTGAGCAAGAGCGAGACCCCATCTCTACCAAAAATAGAAACAAATTAATCGGACAGCTAAAAATATATAGAAAAAATTAGCCAGGCATGGTGACACATGCCTGTAGTCCCAGCTACTTGGTAGGCTGAGGCAGGAGGATCGCTTGAGCCCAGGAGTTGGAGGTTGCTGTGAGCTAGGCTGACACCACAGCACTCTAGCCAGGGCAACAGAGTGAGACTCTGTCTCAAAAAAAATACACAAAGAGAGTACCACTTCACACCCACTTGGATGGCTATAATTTAAAACAAAACAACAAAACAGAAAATAACAAATGTTGACAAGGATGTAGTGAAATTGGAGCCTTCAGATATTTCTGGTAGAAATGTAAATTGGTTAAGCTGCTGTGAAAAGCAGAATTGTAGTTCCTCAAAAAACAAAATAGAAGTACCATATGACCCAGCAATTCACTGCTAGTTATGTACTTCAAAGAATTGAAAATCGGTGCTCAAAAAATACATGTACACGCATGCACAAAAAGCAAAACATAGAATTACCATATGACCCAGCAATTCACTGCTAGTTACATACTTCAAAGAATTGAAAATAGATACTCAAAAAATACATGTACACGCATGTTCACAACACCAATATGCACAATACCCAAAAGATAGAAACAGTCCAAATGTCCATCAGTGGAAGAATGGATAAGAAATTGTGGTATATATACACAATGAAATGTCACTCAGCTATGAAAAGCAATGAAGTACTACTCATACATACGACGACAATGTGGATGAACCATGAAAACAGTATGCTAGGTAAAATAAGCCAGACACAAAAGGCCACATGCTGTATGATTCTCTTTATGTGAAATATCCAAGATAGGTAAATCCATAAAGAGAGAATACAGATTGATGATTGCCAGGGGTTGCGGGAGGGACAATGAGGACAATTGCTTAATAGGTATAAATTTTCCTTTTGGTGCAAGAAAATGTTTTTAACCAGATAAAGGTGGTGGTTGTACAACATTGTGAGTGTACCAAATGCCACTGAATTCTTTAATTTAAAATGATTGATTTTGTGTGATGTGAATTACATCTTAATTTTTTAAACTTTAAAAAGTATTTTGCAAAAATTGCTCATCTGGCAAAGAAAATTTTTTTAAAGTATTCAATCTTGATAAATCATCTTAGTAAAATAGGAATAGCATAATATTTTTTCTTTTTTTTTCTTTTACCCTAATTTCACACAGCTGCAGCATAATATATTTTTTTTTTCAATTTTTTTTTTTTTTTTTTTTGAGACAGAGTCTCACTGTGTTGCCCTGGCTAGAGTGCCGTGGCATCATCCTAGCTCACAGCAACCTCAGACTCCTGGGCTCAAAGCGATCCTTCTGCCTTAGCCTCCCGAGTAGCTGGGACTACAGGCATGCGCCACCATGCCCGGCTGATTTTTTTCTATATATTTTTAGTTGTCCAATTAATTTCTTTCTAATTTTAGTAGAGACAGGGTCTCGCTCTTGCTCAGGCTATTTTCGAACTCCTGAGCTCAAACAATCTACCCGCCTCGGCGTCCCAGAGAGCTAGGATTACAGGCGTGAGCCACCGCGCCCGGCCCAGCATAATATATTTTTAAATGATTGAAAAACTATTCCAGAATCATGCATTAAATGGTGAAACATTTACAAGGAATTCAAGAGAAAGACAAGGATGCTCACAAACACCACTATTATTCAACACTGGCTTAGAAATGATGGTCCATTGGACAAGAAAATAAAGACTGTAAATGTTGAAAAGCAAGAATAAAAAAAATTTTTGGGGGAATAGTATCTCACTTTGTCACCCAGGCTGGAGTGCAAGGACATGATCATAGCTCAATACAGCCTTGAACTCCTGGGCTCAAACAAAGGGATCCTCCTGCCTCAGCTTCCTGAGTAGTTAGGACTACAGGCGTGAGCCACCACGTCCAGCTATTTTTTAAATTTTTCGTGGGGACTGTCTCACAATGTTGCCCAGGCTGGTCTCATACTCCTGGCCTCAAGCAATCCTTCCACCTCGGCTTCCCAGAGTGCTGGGATTATAGGCTAAAAGTTATTTTAATGTTCAAGTTAAAAACCAAGCATTCTGATATTAGGCTTTGCAATATAAAAGCTATCAACTAATTTTACCACTATACTTGGAATATAAAATACATTTCTGTATATTTTGGTTTTGACCTATTTCAAATTTGCATATTATAGGATTTCATATGATCAGTTTTTTTAAAGGATATATATAGAATGTGGAAGGATTATAGAATTAACACATTGACTGCCACACTAGAAAAAAAGTTTTTCCCTGGAGCCATGGTGTTTTATTACGAGAATAGAATAAAAACTTTGAAAATAAAACAATCCTTTCTAATTTAGTAAAAAATTTGTTATTTTTTATTGTTTTCTGTGCATGAATTATATGCAACTCATGCGGCGCTAGAATCAATTTTTACACTACACGCCATTTGAGTTGTATGTGACTCACGACATGCTTACTGAATTTGTTTCAGAAAATGGAGTCTTCATATGCTTCACAAGGCCCTGGACTCAAAACTGGCATGAGCTAAATAAAATTCACTTGGCAGTTAATGTGTTAAGGGTAAAATAAAGGATAATAGAATCGTTAAGATTCACATCATGAAGATGAAAGCTCAGAATAAGCCGAGGCTTTTGTTTTTTGTTACATTACATAAAGAAGATGAATAGGTATATATTTGGGGACAGATCATGAAGTGTTAATAGATGACAGAAAGCAGTACTTGTAGCCCTCTGTGGTTTCTAACTTCACTATCAGAAGATGATGTCAAATTGAAAGGATAAAGTAGTTAAAGATAGAATTGAAATCTATGATAGTTGAAAAAGATTTTACGAGTATTCTGAATGGATTCTATCTGGGAATATTAAAAGAAACTTGAGAGTATGATTATGTTACTAAACACTGAAAAATAATACAAAATGGAAGAAATGTTATAATAGTGATATGGAAATATTCTGAGTGTCAAAAAGGTAAAAATCAAATTCTGGAACCACAGAAAAGTCCTGGACTAGATGGCTACACTTCAGAGTTTTACCAAACATACAAAGAAGAACTCATACCTATACCACAGAAATTGGTAACCGGAACCACAGAAATTATTCTGCAACAGATGGTATCCTTCCTAACTCATTCTATGAAGCAAATATCACCTTGATACCAAAGCCAGGAAAGGACGCAACAAAAAAAGAAAACTACAGACCAATATCCCTCATGAATATAGATGCAAAAATCCTCAACAAAATTTTAGCAAATCGAATTCAGCAGCATATCAAAAACATAATTCAGACCGGGCCCAGTGGCTCACGCCTATAATCCTAGCACTCTGGGAGGCTGAGGCGGGCAGATTGTTTGAGCTCAGGAGTTCGAAACCAGCCTGAGCAAGAGCGAGACCCTGTCTCTACTAAAAATAGAAAGAAATTAATCGGACAACTAAAAATATATAGAAAAAATCAGCCGGGCATGGTGGCGCATGCCTGTAGTCCCAGCTACTTGGTAGGCTGAGGCAGGAGGATCGCTTGAGCCCAGGAGTTTGAGGTTGCTGTGAGCTAGGATGACGCCACGGCACTCTAGCCAGGGCAACACAGTGAGACTCTGTCTAAAAAAAAGAAAAAAAATTACATAAGTCAGGAGGGGCATAGTGGCTCAAGGTCTCTATAATCCTAGCACTTTGGGAGGCTGAGGTGGGAGGATCTCTTGAGCCTGGGAGTTCAAAACCAGCTTGGGCAACAGAGAGACTCCGTCTCTATAAAAAGTAAATAAATTAGCCGGGCATGGTATAGTGACGCATGCCTGTAGTCCCAGCTACTTGGGAGGCTGAGGCAGAAAGATTGCTTGAGCCTAGGAGTTCC
This sequence comes from Avahi laniger, assembly GCA_963575035.1. Lineage (NCBI taxonomy): Eukaryota > Metazoa > Chordata > Mammalia > Primates > Indriidae > Avahi > Avahi laniger. Next base: position 11,347 of record CAUYSK010101395.1, read on the forward strand.
AGGGTGCAGTGGGCTACGATGATGTCACTACACTCTAGCCCGGGCCACAGAGTGGCCTGTCTCAAAAAACAACAAGATAACAAAAGTCAGTAGATTTTTAATTATTTTTTGGTTTTGCCCAATAATGATAACTTTGACAGTACCATATTCCAGAATGTCATTAAGCCTCCTAGATAGCCTCATAATTCTCTTCAACATGTAAATTCTGCAACTTGAGAGGAATTGAAGAAGTGTGAATAACTATGAATTTATTGTAGATGTTTTTACTGAGTTTTCAGAGGTTTGCTTATTACTGACAGTATCAGCCCTGCCAGAAGAATTTACCAGATAAAATACTTTTATTTTACAAAGTTGTGAGGAAAAAATATGGTGGAAAGAACTTGTCGATTTTATTTTTTAATTTTCTTGTAAGAATGTGAAATTAGGGAAAATTTTCTTGAATTGTGGTAAAGTCAAGAGGGATGGCCCTTGGACTTTAGAGTCATGCATATAAATCATACTCCTCCCTTACTAGCTGTGTCTGTGATTTTGGGCAAGTTAGTAGCATTTCTGAACCTCATTTTCTTTCCTCAGTTTTTAAAATCAGTTGATCATGCAGACATTTCTGAGTAGTTATTCAGTAAGACAAAATATATAAAGCGCCCAGCATAGATCCTAGCACATGGTAGGTAATCAGTAAATGTTATTTCCTTTTTCCTATGCTGACTCCTGGACTATTTTTGGTGTCTTATTTATATCATATATGTAAGAGCTACAAAACCAAGATACATGTAATTATTTTGAAGTTTAAAATAGCAGATGTATTGAATAGGAGTGCTGAGAGAGCACAGTCTTATCTCGTTCCAGATCTGTGTGGTAAGACATCCAATTTCTCACCATTATATATGAGGCTAGGTGTAAGTTTAATTTCAACTGATCTACCTTAAAGTTCACAGACACTTTCCACTGTCATCTCCATTCTCCTATTGGGTCTCCCCAATGTGTTTTTATTTCAGTTATTGTATTTATCAGTTTTAAATGTTCCATTTGATTTCTTTTTTAAATTTTGTTTCTTTGCTGAGATTTTCTATTTACCCATTTGTTTCAAGACTATTCACCATTGCTTCTTTGAATATTTTTTATAATAGCTACTTTAAAGTCTTTATCAGATAATTCTAACATCTGTATAATCTTAGTGCTGATGTATGTGACTGTTTTTCCCCGGATGAGTTAAAATTTTCATGATTCATCATATGCCAGATAATTTTGTATTGTGTCCTAGATATTTGTATATTTAGTTGTGAGACTCTGGGTCTTATTTAAATCCTATGGAGAATGTTTGTATTTTTGTTTTAGCAGCCGATCCAGTTAGGTCTCAGGCTGCAAGTTGTAACTTACCTTCTGTGAACTGTAGTTCCAATATCCATTCAGTTTTCAAAGCCTTTGCGATGGTATTCTGACCAACAGTGCTATTCTGATCTGTCCTGTATGTATGTCACCCATTTATAAGTTTGGGAACTAGGAGATGGTCTATATGTTAGTTCTCAAAGTCTTTGGTATGCTAATTAGGATCAGATCCTTAGCTGTGCAGCTCCTGGGTGAACCCTGGAATTCATAAACAATTCATGGTGTATTTTCCAAGCTCCTCCCCTCCTGTGTCTTCCTCAGTACTTTCCAGTTCCCTGGAGCTTCCCTTTCTGGTCCTCTAGCCAGAAACCTGAGCTCCGATTATTCTGCTCTACTAGGAATTCCCACAGTCTCACTTGTATCTATCGTCAAATGGTGGGAGATTCAGAGAGAGAGGAAAAAAGCAAAAGGAGGGTCAGCCGCATCTTCATGGAATTAAGGTTCCACTAAACAGGTAGGTTCCCCTTCCTTAGAGGTGTGGATGTTGCAGGTTTTCATTGTTGCTACCTCTGCCGCTACAGCCGCCACAACGGCCTGAACCACAGGATTTCCTGGGGGCTGAGGTGTGAGAGAACCAAGAAAAGAAAGGTAAATATAAGGGAGGGGGACTTCTATCCCCTCTCTGAGGTTAAGAGTTCCCTTGCCTAGTCTTCAAACCAGAGCTACATTAATTTTTCCTGGATTTCTCTTTGTACCACAGCACTCACTTTTGGATGTCTGGCTATGTTAATTACATTCAGGCTGGAAGTACCAAAGAGGGAGGGGAATAGTCCTGAGTTAGAAAAGCAGAAGGGCAGTATTACAAATGCTCTCTTTTATTTTTTGTTATTTTTTTGAGTCAAGGTCTTGCTCTGTTGCTTAGGCTAGAATTGCAGTGGTGTCAGCATAGCTCACTGCAACCTCAAACTCTTGGCCTCAAGCGATCCTTCTGCCTTGGCCTCCCAAAGTGCTAGGAGTACAGTTGTGAGCCACTGTGCCAGGCTCACAAATGCTCTCTCTCTCTCTCTCTCTTTTTTTTTTTTAAAGACTAGTCAAGTGAAGCAGTGGGAGTGGAGAAGGAACAAATGTCCTCTTTTAAAAGGAAATTTAAGGTCTCATTTCACGTATTAAAAGAAAATGCCAGTTCAGCAATACCTTGAATTCTGGTATTCTACTCTGATTCATTTTCTGTTTACTTTTCAGAAAGCTCAAATAGCTGTTCCATGCATTCTGTCCAGGTTTTATGGTTTCATTCAATGGAAAGGACAGGATATAATGTGTCTACTCCATCTTACCTCTGTTAAATCAAACTAAAATCTGGCCTGAGAAAGTCTCTGTACTCACATACTTGAGTTCTTATATATAATCATAACCTAACTTAGTAGGTAAGCCAGCTGAAAACCTAACTTAGGGGTATGTTTCTGTAATGATAGATAGCTGGGTCTCAGCCAATCCTGTTACCGAAAGCTTGACACTTGTTCCTGAGGCTGCATCAGAAAAATGAGGACAAGTGGTTTGAGGAGAAGGAAAGAAAAGTTTATTAATTTGCCAGCAAATGAGGAGGTTGGCAGACTCTCGTCTGTACCAACTTCCTGCCTCTGAGCAGAAATGCAGAGCTTTTAAAGGGGGATGTTTCAGCTTCAGGATATTGCTGTTAAACTATAGTTGATGGTAGTTGATTGTTCTGATTCATCTTTATCTTGGGCTAAGACAGTCTAGGCTAAGACAATCTCATGACCTCTGCTGGACAATTTCTTTCAGTCATCTCCTGTAGTACAAAGAACAAAGGACCATTGCCCTAGGGCAGGGATGCAGGTTTTAATTCTCAAAAGGTGTGGGGGAGGTTTTAGACAGAAAACATTTTTACCCTTTTTCAGGTCATTTCCCGTGTTATAATCATAGTGGCCATACTTCAACCACTTATAGGTGGCCAACTGTTCAAACCCTGTTCAAGTAAGGTAAACACCAAGCTATAACCAATCCAGCTATTTCTGTACCTCGCTTCTATTTTCTTTATGGCACTTTCCTTTTTCTGTCCATAAATTCTCTTCGACCATGACCATGAGACAATACTGGAGTCTCCCTGAATCTGCTGTGATTCTGAGGGCTGCATAATTCACAATTCCCAAATCATTTTTTCCTTGCTCAGTTAAACTCTGTTAAATTTAATTTGTCTAAAGTTTTATTTTTTAACACTTGGAACAAAACCCTAATTTTCCTCTTGAAAGAGAGCATTTGTAATATTGCCACCATCCTTTTTGCTTTTCTTTTCTTCTTCTTCTTTTTTTCCTTCCCCTCTAACCGTGATCCTGTGGAATCTTCTGCTTTTCTAATTCAGGACTATTCCCCTACTAGGGTACAGCTTAAATCATATTACTACCTTTTTAAAGTCTTTATTAGCTCTCCATTATCTCTAGGGTTCAAACTCTTTATTTCAGCATTCACATTCCCCAGCTGCATGTATCTCATTTTCAAGCCTAACAGGAATACTTGGTGGATATTGGAGAGAAGAGAACTTTCCCTCTACCCTCTGAACTTTTGACTTTTGGGTCTGTGAAATAAACTGGCAGTAGATAGATTAACAGGAAAAAAGGCATACAAATTTATGATGTGCATGAGCATGGGAGTCTCACAAAATATAAGACTGGATGAAGGCCAGATGATTGAAGATTTTGTAGTATCCTGAGCTACAAGAAATGCATAGGGGCCTGGGGCTTTCATGGGGAGATGGTGACAAGCTGGGATGATGTGGAGATGAAATAGCTGGTGAACAAAGGTTGTCTTCTTATGCAGATGAAAGTCTCCCAGGTAATAAAAGTCGTCTGGAGCAGCCCTCAGAAGAATAGGGTGATAGTCTTTGACAAAGTTTGTTTGTATCTGACCTATTGTCTTTTCTGTGGTACAGTTAATCTTCCCAAATTGGTGAGATCCCCAGGGAGGGAGTACATGACAATTGAGTTCATTTTTGGAGGATCTATCTTTAGGTAAATAAGGGACCTTCAGAGAAAGCCCCTTCCTACACTTCAGGGGAGAAAGAGTGATAAAGTCAGGAGGGCAAGAAAAGGTCAGAGAGATCTTGATTCTTTTACAGTTCAAAGCACTCAGTATGCTAAAACACACCATGCTTTGGGGTAATGTTTTCTGATCCCCAACACTGATATATACTTATCTTATTCCACATTTATAACTTTATTTATGTAATTCTCTCAGCCTAAAATAATTTTTCAACCTTTCAATTTCTGCCTCTTCAAATCCTGTGCATCTTTTAAAGGTCAGATGCACAACCTTCTTAAAATTTGTTTTAGTTACCTGCCTTGCTCTTATGTGCTCCTCGTAAGAGGGGTGTGTGATCTCTTCAGCCTTTGAAAATCTGTCATTTTTGTTTGGCCTTTTTCATGGTATGTATATATACTTTGCCTTAGGAGAGGTGTGTGGAGGAGAGGTTTATGTGTAGACATACAATAACTGTCTGGCACAGGCTATTATGCTTCAGATCCAACAGATTCAGGCAACATTTAGTTACTACTGTGTACTTTTTTACCTACTCACCTATAACAAATCTTTGAAGTAACTATTCTAAATCTTCATATGAGGACACTGAGAATAAGTAAAGTAACATTATTTTAACTCTTCTTCAGTGGCTGTAGTCTCTTGAGTGCAGGGATTTCATACAGGTTGAATATCTTTTATCTGAAATGCTTGGGGCCAGAAGTGTTTGGATTTTGGATTTTTTCAGATTTGGGATGTTTAACCTATATTCAGTTCTCTACCACCTAATGCTTAACATAGAGTAGCTACTCAGTAAACACAGCAATAACCCCCACTTTTTTCTTCTTTCTGCAGTACCTTGGCCATGTAGAAGTTGATGAATCAAGAGGAATGCACATCTGTGAAGATGCTGTAAAAAGATTGAAAGCTGTATGTATTTGATGGTTGCCAGTGTTGATCTATATGCTGTCAGTATTTTCTTAAAAGATTTGCTCAGTAAATTTCAGTGACCCAGTATCCATTAAGAGCAGTGTTTCTCTTAAAACAAAAGATGTGGACTTACTAATAGGAGCATCTCATGTTGTTCATCCAGAGGTATAAATTATAAAGACAAACCTCTTTGATTTAGGTCAGACATTATCTAAAAGGTATTTTTGATTTATAACCCATGTGAAACAAGTGATGTGAAATTTGATAGAAGGATAATTTTCTAAAACCAGGATGAACTGTTAGTTAACATCTTAACCTAATTGTGATAACTGGATTATAAATTATGAATTTTAAATCTATTATAAGAAACAGCTTTCTGGGAAAAAGTAAGAAATAGAGATATCTGTGTTGATGCCTATTGAGACTTACTTTCTTGGAGACTTCATTATTATCTTGACTCCTACTCCCCAATATTTTTCTCTGTATTTCTCTAACATAATCTATTTCTACTGCCTTGTTCATAAACTTTAGCACACTGGAATGGAGAGCCCTTTCCCAGGATAAATAATATTTCCTTTGCCAATTATGACATAGAACACATCCCAAGTCATGCCTGTATATTTCTTAAAAGGAGAGAATGGGTTCAGAATTCATAAAGATTCAGATTAAAGTGCTAAATTTCAGATTTTCGATAGGTTGGAGGAATGTTTCATAGCTCCGACAGCCCTCTTTACAACCTTTCTTCTCTCCAATGTGTCCCCACTTTGCTATGAAAGCTTTAAGCATTACTTCTGCATGCCCCTGCCCCAAAGAGCATTAAATACTTGTTGCTTTGGGTTTGCTGGTATGATGGGCTGCCACAAGTTTGACTACTAATGTGTGCTTTTTCCCTCAATTTGCTTAGTAATCAAAAATGTTCTGTTTCTTGGTATATTCTATATTAACTCTTATCTGTAATTCCACAATACGAAATACATAAAATTAAGGAAGCAGCCAACTCAGGTAGATTTTATTTTGGAATAAAGGCCTGAATCTATTAGGAAAGGAGGAGAAAAATAACTGATTGTAGTATGCAAAGAACTAAAAAACAAAACAAAACAAAAACAGACACATACATGGATACATATATGTATCTGCACTTACCCTTTACCTCAGATTTTAGTCATTTAAATTTTTAAATGATGGAAGCCTTTCCTAGTCTTATCTGTGCTCTCCAATTCATCATTTATGTTAAGGGGACTTATAACCATGTACTATGGTACATGAAACTATAGTTTGTAGTCTTGCCATGTCCACTTAAATATATTCCCCAGTTAAACACAGTCCCAGATAATTTTCCATTTTTGTCAAAACCAGTTGAAAAGAGAAATTAAAATTCAATTTCTCCTTTAATAAAATAATTCAAAGTTCATCTAGAAGAAGAATAGCTAAGAACATTTTTTTAAAGTAATGCAATTATTTGCCCTACTTAAAAGAATATTTTATAACACTGTATTACTTATGACTGAAAACAACAAATCAATGAACAGACTAAATAGACCTAAAACAAACTATAAATATTCAAATATTATAACTTATATAACTTATGGTTAAAAAGCCACTGTGGAATGAGTCTTTACAAAATCTTTTAATTCAGAGTATGGCTTCATGTCCACTCTCTAAATAAGGAAAAACTAGAGATGGATTAAGTTTGCCCAGAAGGTATTGAGAAATGGTATTTAGTTGTTTAATGAACACTTAATCCTCTTAACTGTCTAGTTTTTGGTTTTTTAAACAGCGTTTAATTAGAAACATTTCTTTATTACATAAGTAATATATATTTATTGTATAAAATACAAATGAACAAAAAAGTACATAAATAAAATGATCTTATGCAATCCCAGAGATAGACACTATTTAACTGTCTAGTTCTAAAACTAATTTTTTAGTTGGATGGATTTTTTTTGTTTATTTTACCTTTTTTTTTTTTTTTAAACCAAGAAGATGATAGATTATAAACATGATTATTTCAGGCATAGACTATTTAGATAATAAAATTTAATGAGTTTTTATATTTACCAGAAATAGGAACTAAATTGCCACTTTAAAAAGTATACCTATGCCTGGAACAGTGTCTGACACATAGTAGTCACTCAAAAAATATTTCTGGAATGAATATACAGAATACAATCCAATCTTCAATATTATGGTCAAATTGAATCTTATAATCATCATAATTATATCTTATGTTTAATGTTTTAAGTTTACAAAACCCTTTTGCATATCTCTAAAAATCTTTATTTCCCTATGGTTTTTTATGATTTAAGGAAAATTTTATATGTTGATGATTGCTTTTCTGGACATACTTAAACTTTTGAACTTTGAGGGAAAATCAGCCACTCCAGGACTTTTCATTAAGAAGTTATTTAAGTTTTTTCAGACAAACTCTATCTAGGAGACTTGGAACAAATGTTATATATAGTTTTGCATTGGAAAAAACCTGTATTATAAAAAAACAAGATTGGAGTGTTGGGTAACTGGGGCAAATTTCCTGTTTATTATACTCAATGACACTTCTCCCTTCTGTAAATACCTTTTCTATTTCTATAAATACTGAGAATTTTGTAGACAGTTGGAAGTCTTCAGGACGTTGTTCTTCTCACATCAGACTAGTCCACATAAATTTATGATTTTTGTCTTCCTTTCATATTTTTACTATACAGAAATTTCTAATTGCCTTTTTTTTCTCTGAGCAAACATTCATCTAACAAACTTCACTGGGGATCTACAACTTGCTATGCCAGATACTTATATTGTGCCAAATGCTATGTCTCTGGAGGATTTTTGTCTGTTTTTTATGGATTATAAAGCTTCCTCTTCTACAGAGGATTAAAGAAGAGATAGAATGTCTTTAGAATTAGTTCGAATGCCAAAGTTTAAAAATTTTAAAAATTAAATAGCCTAGATGTTCCAGTTAAGTAGTGAAACAAAGATATTAAACCTATCATGTGAATGATCTTTGAGCTAAAAATTTAACATTTCTAGTGCTTTTTAAATTTATGAAGAATTGAGACAGAAGAGAATTTGCAAGTATATTTGTGCGTGTGTGTTTTTCCCCAAGTAGTCTCTTAAAATTTAGAATTAAATTAGCTTCAGTTGGAAATCATCTGCATACTTGATGTTCTCTAATGAAAGAAAAAATCATAACTAAAAAAGATAGTGTTTTAAAAATATGTTCCTCACAGCATAAATATGTTAATTTGTTTTTTACTTTCTATGCATAGAGTTAGTTGCTACTATTTTCAATTAATTTACTTTGTGACATAATTTCACTAATTAGCTACTTTGGGATTTAAATTGTATAGGATAATTGACAGAAATGGCTTATTGTTCGTTTTCATTGCCTTTATGGCATAGTCAGTTGCAGGGTGAGGAATATTGTTCTCTATCAGTCAATTTTGCAAAATGTGTATCAGGCCTCGTTTGACTCTAGTCCAAGATGCCCTTCATTTTAAAAGGTCATTTCTTCCCATTGTCTCTTAAATGTCTTTCCCTCTCTGTCTTGGTTTTAGACTAGTTTCATTATACTACCAGTTTCTAATATGTTGTTTTTTATTCACTATTTGATATATTTGTTTTAATATATGTTCTTGTTTTAGCAGGTAAAAGAATCATAACAATTATTTTTTAAAAGAACATTAATATTATTCTCTAATACCTGTCTTTTTATGCATTTTGCACGTCAACTTTTTTCATTAACATCTGGGGTCTTTTGTAAAAAGAAAAAATACTCCATGTTTAACAAGAACTTTTCTAGGAGCTAAATTAAAGGATAACGGATCTCCTTCCCTCACCTTCCCATCCCTTAAGAATGGTGAATCTCCTAACTTTGGCTGCATCCTTGAAAGCTGGTGGTTACTCAGTCTAACAAAACTAGGGTCACCAAATTTGGCAGCAGAAATAATCTTAATCTTATTGTAATGACTGGCACTATTACTTTATTATTTTTTTTTCCAGCTTAAGTTCAGAATATTTTGTGGAAATAATTGATACTGCTTGTGATTTTCAAAACTTAGGTGGAAAACAAACTTTCTGGTTCCAGGAGCATTGAACAAGTTTATAAATTATTTAAGAGAGTCAAATTTCAGTACAATTATATTTTCCTAGACATTTATCCAACATTAAAAACTGATGATTATAAAAAGTAAAGGCTTAAACTATATTTCAACCACTGCTAAGAAATGTAAAGTGAAAGTAGCTTGGGGGTGAGTTAGAACCCATCCACTTTGCGTAAATTCTTTAGATTTTAAATGGTGGCCAGTTTTCACAAATGGTGCTTAAAAATTGATGCTGGTACCATATATAGCTATACCTCTCTTATCCAGATAGTTTCAGAGTTATATACTTATAAATGTCAATGCAAGTTTATTTTAAAACAACAGCTTGTAAAAACAAAATAAAACCGTATTCCTTAAATTTCAGTTGTGGTCCAAAGATGTTATTCGATTCTTAAGATATTTGTTTTTTCAGCTCCAGTTTAAACATTAGCCTTGTGTTCTTTAAGATAATTTATTCTGTATCTGGAATAGAACATATCTGTTATTTCCCTATGTGTGTTGTGAAATCGATTGGCACACACATTTGTATAGATTGATACTAATCAGTAAGTGGAAAGTCAATGGTCAAGCTCCCCTTAGGGAGTATGAAGGATTCTCTAAGAGACATTTGAAACTCATCAAGAAAAACTATGACAAGGACCCTTGATGCATACTCATTTAATTTTATATATTGCATTTTTAATGTGATTATGTGGTCATTTGAATGTGGACTGGTTTTTTAATTGATGACTTTCACACAGTTGACTACTGATTTTAAATTGAAAAATGTATATGGAACCAATCTTCTATTTTATACTCACTATTATGAAATTTAAATGCAAATCTCACTAAACCAGTGTGTCCTAATCTTTTTCTCTGCTGCCAAATTTGGAAAATATGTTTTAAAAGTATATAATGATTACTAAACTAACTAGTTGCTCTGCATGAATAGAGGTTCTGAATTCTTCTCTTTCCATGGATTCTTAGGCCATACAGAGTGTTTCCCTGCATTTTCATGCACCCTTCCTTAGTCCTTGTCACTCCTGGTATGGATAACTCTTTAAAACTCTCACCCCCGCCCCTTCTCCCACTTTTCCCTTTCCCCAACTTCTGTATGTGCTTATTGGTGTGAAACCCTGGGACATTTAGCCCATACAATAATAGCGCTCGACTTGTCCCCCTGTTCCTCCAGGAAAGGAAGTTCTTCAAAGGCTTCTTTGGAAAAGTAAGTTTAATGACACATTTGTGCTTGCTTTATAAGGAGTTACACCCCTAGTATAGCACTGACATATTTTTAAAAAGTAGTTCAGCTTTGGTTTCTTTATAATACAGGAATTGATTTGACTGTATATAGACATTAATAAATTAGAAAGTTACTATCTATGCTATTATCTGTGTCTATGGATACTAAATCTGACGATTCCTAGGAAATTCCAATAAATGAATCCAGTAGGTTAGAAGAGGATTTTCTCTTCAACACTATATATTAAAATAAATTTCATTTGATCTTTCAAAGCTGTATTCATATTAGCAGTATTTTTAGCAACTAGATTTTGCTTAGCGCCCAATATTGACAGAGAAATGGGAAGAAATATTAAATTCAAGTGAACATTAAATATTTTACATTCAACAGTATTATATTTTTTCCAATCTAACTTAAATTTCAGCTGAAGTAAATGAAAGTACATAAACTTATCTTTTGGGATCCTGCTATGATTTTTAACCTGGGTTGCTAATCTAAAGAAACCCATCTTAATTATTAGTCTGCCAAATACCTGTCATATGTGGAACATTGTTTATGTAGATGCTTTTCAAGTAATGATTTCTTAATGTTCAAATCTCCTTAAAAGTAAAAATATATAGGGTGGCAGTACACATATAAGTAAATATATTTCTAACATTTTTGTGTCTAAGTTTATTATTATTTAGTTTTGGGTAAGTGCTATAAAGTAATTCAGACTGAGACAGAATAAGAGAGAAATACTGTCATTAGATAACTGAATGTAAATTTCTGAAAGATTATGTGAGTATAAAAATCCTATCACAATTGGTTTTCTGCTTGATGGTTTTGTTATTTTTGAAATTTGTTTTAAAGAACAAATCATTTCCATTTCCTTCTCAATTAAATGTTTTAACTGTAGCTCATTTTTACATTTTCTTGTTCTAATTTAGGTCACTTTTATACTAATGTAAACAAATTCAAAGTATTTTAGATCTAATGATTTAATTCAGTTATTGCTATCAATCTGAAATGAAAAGTTACATAATTTACCAACACATGTCACAATAACATTTTCTAGTAGACATTTTTAGTCTGAGTCAAATTAAGAAGTCCTTTGAATATGGAATACATATCTAGAAAGAATCTTACAGACATTTACAGCACTATAAATAGATATTATATTTGTTAAGGAAATTAATAATTGTTAAGGAAACTTTTTCTGTAGTATTGTTCTTTCCCGAGTGGAATTTATTTATTTATTCCTTTCTTTCTTTTTCTTTCTCTCTCTCTCTCTTTTCTATTCTTTTTTTTTCCTCTTTTTTCTTTTCAAGAGACAGGGTCTGGCTCTGTTGCCCAGGCTGGAGTGCGATAGCTCACAGCAGCCTTGAAGTCCCAGGCTCAGGTGATCCTCCTGCCTCAGCCTCCCAAGTAGCTGGGACTACAGGTGCATTCCACCACGCCCAGCTCCAAATAGAATTTCTGGAAGCAGTTACACGTTACCACAGTTATCATACAATTTGAATTATCTTCCAAGTGACCAGTTTTGTCTATTTTAGTTAAAACAGCTTTGTCTATGAAGACTAGGTTGTAGAAAATATTAATTTGGTTTATAGAAAAACAATGTTAAAACTATATTTTAGCAGGACACAGTGGTATGAGCTTATAGTCCCAGCTACTTGGGAGGCTAAAGCAGGAGGATCACTTGAGCCCAGGGAGTACAACCTGGGCAACATAGTGAGACCTTGTCTCTAAAGGGAAAAAAAGTATATATTTTTAAAGGTTATAGCATAGTGTTAGGGAACAAAAACAGCTCACTCTCTCTTCAAAATCAGTCCTCAGGTGGCAATATTTATTGGGCCATGATTCACCTTCAGTGTAGCTGAAGTGGGTCACGCTGTGCTTCTTAGTGTTTTCACTGCATTTTTACTACATGATGAATTTTTATGTCTTAAGAAAAAAAATCATGAATTGTCTCACTTAATCCTTAAATAACCCTGAAATTATTATTCTCCTTGTTTTACAATGAAGAAACTGAGGTTTACAGAGATTAAATGACCTGACTGAAATAACAGATATAATAAGTGGTAGAAGCTATGATTTGAACCTAGATAATCCGATTCCAGAGCCTACACTCTTAATCACTGTGTTATACAGTCACTCCATTTTCATATTGTTTATAAGTGAAATTTAGAAGATTTAACTTTAAAAGGTACTAGTAAATAGCTTCCTAGAAAAAACTCACTTTTACTTTCTAACTTTCTTTTTAAAGGATACTAATTTAACTTTGGATTTTATTTCTGGCCTGTTTACTTTTTTATTAGTTAAAGCTTTAAAGAGCCTTTTTTCAGTGGTTCTAGCTAACATTTATTTTTATGGAAATATTTAAATTCTACCATAGGATTTAAGTAGTATCCTTATCCTGAATGTCCCTTATCCAAAATGCTTGGGACCAGAAGTGTTTTAGATTTCAGATTTTTTCAGATTTCAAAATATTTACATATACATACAAGATATCTTGGGAATAGGACCAAGTATAAACACAAAATTTGTGTTTTATAAACACCTATACCCATTGTCTGAAGATAATTTTATACAATGTTTTTAATAATTTTGTACATGAAACACAGTTTATGTACGTCGAAGCATCAGACGTACTCACTATCTCAGCTATCCCTGTGGACAGTTTGTTTTTTTGGCATCACCATCATTCCTGAGTCTGAATTTATGTGCTACCGATAAGCAATCATTTTCTTACACTCATTCACACATAAGAACTTAACGGTAGAAAAATGACACATCATTAATACAGTGAAAAAATAATGTGTTCAAGGTAACTAAGCAGCACAGTAGCCTCACCAATACCTTTACCAGGTGTTAAACAACAGCAACAGCAAACAGCAATCAATCTTCTGCTACAATGCTATGTTTTGATTAAAAGGCTACTGTATACTGTATTTTTTTAGGTGAGAAGTAGTATCAGAAGCAGTTGAGGGGCCATAAAGTGAGTCTTCTAGGAATAAGGAGGCATTCTGCTGGATGGCTTTTTAAAATGTTTTCTCCAGAGTCATTTGCCTCATCAACAATGGTTTTTGTCTCAGAAGTCTCTCTTTGATTTTATAAACTGACATGATTTCTTGTTCTAAGTGCACACGGCTCTAGTATCACAGCTAAAGAGGGCTGAGAAGGTCTTTTTTTCCTTGGGGATGCTGAATAAACTGTTTGTTGTTAGCTTGGGTTTTAACTGTGACCCATCACATGAGGTCAAGTGTGGAATTTTCCACTTGTGGCATCATATTGTTGACACTCAAAAAGTTTCACATTTTTGGAGCATTTTGGATTTCAGATTTTTGGATTAGGGATGCTCAGCCTGTAGTGAGTTTGACTTTTAGAACAAGATTTCTTTAAAAGATGCTAAGTGATCCCATAATAGTGTCCATGAACAAATGTGACTATCAGAATTCTTTTCTTATGTTACTGGAAAAAAAAATTGTTTTATGGCAGGGTGATTTTACCTCACAGTCATTCAAAGAATTTGGAAAACAGGGGGGAAATATCATCCATAATTTTACCCAGATTGTGCTTTTAAATGAAAAACTTTTCTATAATTCGGAGGTTTTTAAGTCTTTCAAGTTATTCAACTCAATACCACACTAACCTGCAAGAAATAGTCTGGTGAAAGAGACTTTATTTGTTGAGTTTGCTAGGTAATTGTAGTTTGATGAAAGCTTAAAATGAAGAATCTTATAGAGCAGTATATGATAGGGTGTTTTTTATTCCAGTGCAGTTTCTCATAAAGTTTGATGACTTTGTTATTCTTTGAATCATGTATGGTTTAATGATCCAGGATAAATAGAACAACAGTACTCAAGAAGTGTAAACATTAAACACTTTTTCATAAAAGTAGGTAGATAGAAAAATTGCTAGCCCCAATTCTGGATTTACAAATCATGGCCAGGAGGACATCTTCCTCTTTTCCCTAAGTCTCCTCCTGGACCTGACCACTGTCACTTCTCTATTGCTGAAACACTAGCTGACTGATGAGAGCAGTGCCTCCAAAAACCGTAGCAGTAAGGAACAGATAAACATGGGTCTGTTGCAAGGCTGTGTTATTAATCCATTGTAAGATAATCTATATTCCCATTTTATGAAGGAACTCTCTCAACATAGAGGTACAAAATGTTCTTAGACCACCCAACGGCCAGCCGTTGAACTTGTATTTATATAGAGCTTTATAGTTTATGATGTGCTTTGACCTGCTTTTTAATTTGCTATTCACAACAGCTCAGTGAATTAGACAGAGTAGTTCATGAAACTGCATTTTACAGACAGAAACTCAAGAGAGGTCACCCAGCTAGTACTAAATGGCAGCATCTACGCTGAAACCAAGGTTTTCTGAAACGTGCAAAATTCTTTAACCTACCCCATGTTGATCTCTCATTCAAAAAGCATTGGCCTCTGCTTTTCTCAGGTATGCCCTAATTACAATGATTGGAGAAGTGTCTAATGCAGAGGATACTAAACAGCCCAAGGACTGAATGTATGCAAAAACATAGATTGTGTGGCTTGCACACAGTTTGTATATTTGAATTGGTTGCAAGTATTTTAAACATTGAGTGCTTTCACAGAAAAACTAGGATATCTGTTTTAAGATTAGGAGATCTAGGCTGGGAGCGGAGGCTCACGCCTGTAATCCTAGCACTCTGGGAGGCCGAGGCCGGCAGATTGTTTGAGTTTAGAAGTTCGAGACCAGCCTGAGCAAGAGCGAGACCCCGTCTCTACTAAAAATAGAAAGAAATTAATCGGACAACTAAAACTATATAGAAAAAATCAGCCGGGCATGGTGGCGCATGCCTGTAGTCTCAGCTACTCGGGAGGCTGAGGCAATAGGA
>CAUYSK010101396.1:0-64108 GCA_963575035.1 Avahi laniger
CACTCCAGAGTTCTACCAGACATTCAAAGAAGAACTCACACCTATACTACAGAAATTATTCCACAGTATTGAGAAAGACGGCATCCTTCCTAACTCATTCTATGAAGCCAATATCACCTTGATACCAAAGCCAGGAAAGGAAATTACCACATTCTACTTTTTTCCAAAAAAAGAATACAAGCAAGAAAATATTGTTTTCTGTGTCTCATCAACCACACTAAACTATTTGGACACATATTTGGTACTCCTAAAGCAATAAGCAATTACCTTGGAAATACATACTAAATTGCAATGTGCTGCAATTTGATATATAGTTTTAAAATCAATTTGCTCAAGTGTTGACTTCGGGATTTTAAATGTATTTCATTTAACCAGCAATTTAAACGAAAATTTAAATAAATGCTATAAATGGGTGCCTCATTTGCATGATCTGTTGATTAACTTTGATATGGGGCTTATCTGTGCCCAGGGTTTTGCCTCCTGACTAGGGCTTTGACAAATCATCTTCTAGGTAAGTAGAGGGCAATTATTCTCTGCTCTCTTACACCTCAGTACACATGCTGTGACATTCACATGTGGCCACCCTTAGATGTAGAAAGTTGTACTTACCAAAACTCCTTTATGGAGTTACTAAATGTGAGTGGAAAAAATATACTGAGAAGTTGCTTGGAATGGCAATAAGACCTCTCCAAGGGGTGTCTTAAAATAAAAATCAGTGGCCTAAACTGCCTTCTAAGGAGGGAGGACTCTGTTACTTGCAGGGAAAATGCATTGCTGAGTAGAGTATCAAACTTTGGGGCCAGAGCTGAATTGCTTAGTAAAACACATAAGAGAGTAAGGCTGCCACCAGCATCTTCTTTCTCGTACTTTATGCTACACAGAATCAACCCTACCTCTATATAAAATTGGAGCAAATATTCTAAAAATTTTAATCTACCCGGAAGTCACTACAGTGACATAAATTGCATTATAGATGGTGCTACTGCAGTGGCGTATGTAGGAGCCCTGGGGGATGCCCACACATCTCAGTGCCACTCTCATGTTGAGAAATGAAATAGTCACAGAACACTGCATACCAGATCATAAAGACACTGGCATGGATTATTCCTCAGCTAAGACCCACTGAGATATGAGTTTGAAATCATCTAGAATATGTGCCAAAGAAGTTTTTGGCCAATTATGTGTAAGATCATGAAATATTAGAGCTTTACAAGCACTTACAGATGATTTAGCAAATGTCCTCATTTTGAATTTGAGAGAACTGAGGTTTAATGTCACAAATCATTTCATGAATGCTCATGTAACCCTTTCTACAGGCTTATCAGATCTACTAAGGGTTGTTCACAGTCCACCTCTCATAAGCATCTAGAACCTATTTCATATAATCATAACTAACATTTATTTATCGCTTACTACATGCCAGATCTTTGGCAAGTTCTTTGTAGACAGTAGAACATTTACATAACACAACAACCCTCTGAAGATATAAACAATTAAATTCACCTTAGTTAAGTTAAGCAGAAAAATAATATTTACTGGGAGAGTATATCAGTTATCTATAGTTATACCAAAAAAAAAGGACCCAAAATTTAGGAGCTTAAAAGAACAACAATGTATTCTTTGTCATAATTGTTTGGCTTGACTGGGTAATTCTGCTGGTCTTGCCTGGGCTCGCTCACACAACTGCATCCGACTTGTGCTTTGGCTGGGAGCTAAACTCAGCTGGGAAAATTGAGATATCTGAATCTCTTTCTCCATGTGGGCTTTCATTATTAAAGAGATTAATAATGCCTCACAAAGTGATGGCAGGTTTGAAGATAGTGATGACAAAAGCTACAGAGCCTCTCGAGGTCTCAGATTAGATGTCACACGTCATCACTTCTGCCATAGTCTATTGGTCAAAGCAAGTCATAAGGACAGTTAGATTCAAGGACATAGGGAAAAAAATCTTGCCTCTTGATGACAGAGACAGTGCCATAATATTGCAAAGTGATATACATACTAGGAAGGAAGGAATTTAAAACCATTTATACAACTTATCATAGTCCAACCTCTAACCACAAATTATTCATATTCTTTTCATCCACAAAATATGCTCATTCTCATTCCAGGACCTCCCCCAATCTTAATCCATTATGGAATTAGGCTTGAAGTCCAGGATCTCACGATCTGTATCGGATCTATAGACAGAGACATACAGGGCTACTCAGTTATAGCTGCTCTTGGTCCAGGGACCCATAAACTAAAAGCACAAGTTATCAAATGCCACACACAATATACAATAGTGACATAGGACAGGGTAACTTCCATAGACATTCCTGGGAAGGAAAAAGAGGCACAGGGCAATCACTGGTCCATAGCAATTCAAAAATCTGGCCAGACCCATATTTCACATATTGAATAGGGTCTCATTCTGCCTCTGGAGTGGTTTTCTAACTCACTCTTCTCTGTGGCTCTGCCCTCTGGCAGAAGTAAAGCAGTGGCCCAGCCTGTCTCTGAGGTCAAATGCAGTAATAAGTAGATGTGGACCTGCCAGCATATTGCTGCTTATCCTCGCTGTCTTCCAGATGTTCTCATCTTGATGCTTGATTATTGATCCCAGAGACGTCAGCTACACAGAGGAAACAGTTTCTTTCTCCAACTAATTTCGCAGTCACACTTTGGCAACTGGACATACCTAGATTCCTGGGTTTTCCTATAAGCTTCAACTTAGCCATTCTTGCCATCTCAGAAAGGCTGATTAATGACTTTCCTCTGATTTTCAATTCTCCTTTATGGACTTTTTCTTCCTCAATTCCTCCCACACTTCTGTAAGATCTAATTCCTATAATAAATTTCTTATTCCATAATGCCTTTCACATACAATATGTTACTGTATTTAATCTTCACAACAGCTGTAAAATTTACATACTAACATCTCCATCTTACAAATGAGGGCACTAAAACTCAGAGAAGTTAGGTAACGTGCCCAAGGCTACACAGCTAAAAGGTGTCAGAGCTCAAATTTGAACTTAGGTCTATCTGATTCTCCAGCCTATGCTTGTAACCCTTATTTTCCAGTTATGAAAAGAGACAGGATAGGGACAGTGATGTACTGATAAACTGGTTTCTGAAGAAAAAAGACTTCAATTGATAGCATTTGCCTATTTCTATGGTGTAAAGACTCCCATCATGGTTAATTTCATGGTACCAACAATTTAAAAACTGGCTTATAATATTTCTGAATATTTAACACTCTCAAGAACCAATATAAAGTGGTTTCAGTACACCTTCGTATGAGAAGCTAAGAAAACAAAAGTTCACCAATGAGAAAATATAATAAAAGTTAACAAAAATGGGCGGTGTGTTTGTTTAGGTGTCTCACCTGTGTACAAGCTGTCTATCTAGATCCCAAGTGCTAACATCTGCACATCTTTGCCTATAGCCTTTCTATTTTGATCAGAACGTGTTCTGCCCACTCACACGGCAAATGTGAGCTCTGAAAAATAAATACCTATAGCTCAGCATTCCACAACCAATAAGTGATCAAAAAATAATGCATAAATATCTAGCTCTCTTATTTTTCATATGGGATAATATTGAGGTGTGTCTTCTGTACTATCACCCAGAGTTATCCAGAAGGATTAAGATTTAGTTACCCACAGTGACACCTTACTTTAAAATGCATACTCTATTAACTGTCTCCCTGGGAGCACTTTGCAATAACTACTTGCGCTCCAATCCTTGATTCAGAGTCTGTTTCTGGAAAACCTAAATCTAACAAGCAGCTACCATTCCCTATGCCAGTTGATCAGATAGACGCTGTACTAGGAACTTAGGTAACATGTTTTTGCACAAACCTTCATAACACCGTATGAGACAAGTATCATACCCAATTCTACATATATGGAAATGAGAATCAGAGAGGTTAATTAACTTTATGAAGCTCACATAGCTGGAATGATAAATAATAGAGCTAATATTCAAACTATGATTGATTGCAATGTCTCTTTTCTTTCCACTAAACTATGCAGCTTCTCTCACCAGGGAGATTGGACTAACACACATGAAACAATAAAAGAACAATTAAGTGCTAAGATGACATATTGTATTGAACACTTCTGGGCAAAGCTGTCATCATACTTATGTTCCACAATTACTTTCTAAAATTCTCTTTTGTTGTGCCATCAACTTGAAAAATAAGGCCAGTGACTAATATGAGGAAATTCAATTTTTCATAGATTTTCTTTCTCCTCTATCACTGCTTCATACAAATTAGGTACTGAAATAAAACTGAGTGGATGACATGACAGAATACACCATGATGAAAATGCACATGAAGAAAATTTGTTGCTTGGATTTTGTTTTTTTTTTTAGCCCACATAGCATCTAAAAAAACAGATACGTCATAAAACAACAACCAAATCTCTATTGATTTAGTAAGTCAATACAAAGCATTAGGAGATCAAACAACACAGCATACAGAGTGCTGAATTAGGAATAGTTTTATCAGCTAAAAAACTAACAAAGGGAAGACACTGACTTTGACTTTTGCCTATATTTAATAGGCAAAAATTGAAGTGTGGAGATTTTAGATTTGTCAATGCTGCTGCTAAAATCACCAAAATAGATTTTAATATTTAACAGTGGCTTACTGACATCAAGTAATCTAGATAGCTTATCTGCAATATTTAGCATTTAAAAGGTCCCAAATGCTCAAATTCTTAGCACTGCACCAAGAAATCCCAGATGCCGGTGAAAACAAATAAAAATTCCAACTCCGATTTGGTCAGTATTTTTCAGGGTTGGTTTTTAACTTTTAATTACCTGCCCTGACAATATGCACAAAAAGAACACTCTTTGGGGGAGAGTTTTAGCCCTGACTCTGGCACTGAGTAGCTCTGTGGCTGCAAGTACAATGCTTTAAGATCTCTGGTTAAATGATGCTCTCAGTTAAATGATACTCTATAAGATACCTTGTCACTCAAACAATGATTGTATGGCTAAAACCCATTTTTTAATTAATTTATTATTCAAGTAATTAACAAAATCACATTTCACCCTTTCTAAAAGTGGTTCTCATCAATGATCTGCAGAATCATGAGTTTCTAAAATGTTTCAGGACCTCCATGGAGATGGCTCAGGGGAGGAAGTGATGGAGAAGACTGGCCGGTGGTCTGTAGGCCCATGGAGTCTACTTCAGGCATAGAAATGCTATTTCATGTCAAGCATCTTTGTATTATTTTGCTCAAACAAAGAGTCTTTAGGCAGAAATGAATGCATAAATACTTTGGCTTAAAATTACAATGAGACTGACAGACATTTGACACCCATCTCTTTTTCCTCTTTAAAAGATGGAAAACTTACCTACTAAGCCTCACTCACCATGGGGCACTCCATCAACAGAACTGAGACCCCGCTTTGTGCACACATACTTTCGGCACTCCCCAAGGAGAGTGCCAGTGGTGATGGCCCTGGCTGAAGCATCCAATTCCATTTGTTTTAAGGCTATTTGTAGTGCCATTACCTCATGACACTCAAACGTGCAGAAAATATATAGTATCTTTATTTTGGTATCTAATTAATCTTGTCTTCTTCATGAACCCCCGTTGCTGAAAAGAGGTAACAATTTATTTTATTTACTCCAAGATGGTTAAAATGTGATCAGATATGATAAATTAAACAGTCCCTTTAGGTAATGATCTGTTTTACTGTGTAAAATATTTCATATTTCATTTTTTCACTCCTTCTTCTTTTAATACTCTTCTCGATGGCTTTCAGGTGCATGGGAAGAAAGAGTGTCTCATTCAACTTCAAGGTGGAGGAAGAGTGGTGGGGTCCCTGGATCAGCGCAGTGTGTACTAGCACTTTGGTCCCAGGCAATCTCACTTGTCTGCATCTTCACTCCTTTCCCACCTGGCAGTCATGGAGCAGGCACACTGATGGCCTCCTCTCTCATCTTGGTTACAGATGGGGGTACTCCTTGGATGAGGGGATCTCGCCTTGGCTCTTGGCGATGGTTATCCCTCTGGGCTTAAGCTACATCCTTTCTTAGTTCCCTCGTACAGTAGGTCCATCACATGGCTTCTGCCTTCATCCTCATCAGAGAAAGCCCCTTAAGAGGAAAAAGGGTCCTCAATTCAGTCACCCTCTCCTGAGGACAAGAGAGTCTTTCTAAGTCACTCCACCCCCTGAAGAGCTCAATGCAGCTGGCCCTCTCCAACCAACCTCAGTGAGCCATCACTTTGGCTTTGACAAGTCTGCAAGGTGGCCTCCTCCAAGAGGAGATGGTAAAGATCTCTGTTGTTGTTGCCTTCCACGTTTCCATAAACTACCATATAACCATCCATTGTCCTCTCACCTCAGCTTTGATCCCAAGTGACAGGAAATCACGAATGTGAATTTCAGCATTTGCCTCAATCTTTCTCTCTCTCCCATTATCACCTCATGCCAGAAGTGGAGATTTTTCAGTGATTTTTCCTACATTAAATATTCCCTTTTCCTCTACCCTAGCCTCATGGATAATCATTAAAGGTGCATAAGAGTATCGTCTTTGCATTACGAACAAAACCCCACAATTGCATCCTCTAGGCATAATAGGTCATGTTAAAAGGAAAATGAAGAACTTAGAAAGCCCTACCTCAAGGCAATAGCCTGGCTTATAAAACTATTGCTGTGCTTTGAAACTCTTATTTTGACTGCTGGAATCTAAACAGTAACTGTCTTTCTCTTTGCATTCTACTTATAGAGACCATAATCTCTCCCAGGCAGACAGCTGTTTATGTAGAGAAATAAGCACCCAGAAGGCAGCAGAAGAAAAGTGAAGATTTTTTTTTAAAATATCATGTGTAGCCTTTTACATTTGCAGGTTCTACCTCCACAGATTCAACCAACTGCAAATTGAAAATATTAAACACACACACATACACACATGCGCACTATTACAGTACAACAATAAAAATTAATACAAATCTTAAAAATACAGTATTAACAACTATTTCTATGGAATTTACATTGTATTCGGTATTATAAGTAATCTAGAGATGATTTAAAGTGTACAGGAGGGTGTGCAGGGGTTATATGCAAATACTATGTCATTTTATATAAGGGACTTGAGCATCTTAGTATCCACAAGAGGTCCTGGAACCAATTCCCTGTGGATACTGAGGGATGATTGTACTCTAAAATTGGATTGTGGTGAGAGTTAAATGATTCTGTGAATTTACTAAAAATTGAACTGTACACTCAAATTGGCAAATTTTATGGAATATAAGTCATACCTCAATGAAGTTCTTAAAAAATCATGTTCAGTGTAAAGAAGACTGAACACAGTTGGTCACCCTCTCACAAGCTATACTGTGGACTCCCTTAGTGGTGCTACTTATGAGAGCAGTGCAAATGGAGCAATTAAGGAGAGAAAGCATAGGCAGTGTCCTCTCCCTAAGGGTTAGAGATCAATCACACTCCCAGAGCGGTTCAATGAATAGAAAGCTATAATATTCCTCTAAATTGTGACTTACCTGCCAAGTCTGTTCACATGTGTATTTCTTCAGCAATAAAATGTTATCAGTTTCTTCAAATCATGAGCAGGAACTGTAATTATGCATGCATACATTTACATAAAAGTATTTTCATTTACACTTTATACAGAAGCTTCTTATCGGACAAAATCAAATAACTAGAACATACGCAAGAATACAAAAGAATGCAAATAAAATAGAACAATGTCAATGTAACAAATACTTAAAAACTCTCCTCGTAATAGATCTCTTCACATCTCATTCAGAGACACTCTGCCACACCTTGTGTTCAATTCCAGCCTTTTATGGGCTAAAAATCCAGAAGGTAGAACAATGACCAAGCTTGTTAAAAGCAGTAAGTTGGAGGAAGTATGGCGAGTGGTGATGAAAGGTGCTACCGGGCTTTAAGGGAAAAAACAAAATATCGCTGACACTCACAGGAAACCCTGATGAGGGAGAGAGCAACATTATAAAAGAAGATACAAGAATTCAAGAACAGTAACCTGAGGTCATTCAATGAAGAGACAAGCAAACAGTTGGACACATGTTGACTCTTTAGAAATAATATATTAATAATGCGGCCAATGCTCACAATGGCAATGCCAAGATACACAAAAAGAGGTTAAACTTCTTGTTCAGGGAGTGGTATGGTTTGACTGTCCCCTCCAAAACACATGTTGAAATTTAATCACCATTGTAAATGTACTAACAGGTGGAACCTTTAAAAAGTGATTAGGCCATGAGGTCTCCACCCTCATGGGTGGGATGGGGGCTGTTACAAAAGGATGGGTTTGGCCCCCTGTTGCCTTCTCTTGCCCTCTTGCCTTCCGATGACGCAGCAAGAAGGCCCTCAGCAGATGCCGGACCCTGGATCTTGGACTTCACATCCTCCAGAACTGTACGCCAATAAATTTCGGTTTGTTTAAAATTACCCATTCTGTAGTGTTCTGGTATAGCAGCACAGAACAGACTCAGAGAGAGAGGCAAGCAAGTTTCTAAATTATTTTACAAACTTTTCTATCCTTAAAAGCTTCTTTGTTTATTTGGCTGTTTGGTTGGTTTTTAAATTGGATATTCTTTTCTGTTGTGGTAAAACATGCGTAACATAAAATTTACCATCTTAACCATTTTTAAGTGTACAGCTCAGAAGTATTAAGGATATTCACATTGTTTATTTGCATATATGTAACAATGTTTTATATTGTTGTAAAGCAGATCTCCAGAACATTTTCATCCCGCAAAACTGAAACTCTATATTCATTAAACAACAATTTTTCATCCCATTTTTCCCCAAGCCAACAGCAACCATCCTTTTCCTTTCTGTCTCTGTGAATTTGACTGCTCTGGTTTTTCATATAATCTGTGTCTGGCTTATTCCACTTAGCATAATGTCATCAACGTTTATCCATTATAGCATGTAACAGAATTTCCTTCTTTTTTAAAGACTGCATTCATTCCATTGTATGTATATACTATATTTTATTTATCCATTCATCCTTTGATGAACACTTGGGTTGCTTCCATTTCTTGGCTATTGTGAATAGTGCTGCTATGAATATGGGTGTGCAAATATCTCTTTGACACTCTGTTTTCAATTCTTTGGGGTAAATACCCAGAAGTAGATGCTGAATCATTTGGTAGTTCTGTTTTAAATTTTTTGAGTTTTCATTTTTATTAATGTTTTCCATAGCAGTTACACCATTTTATAACAGTCCAACAAGAGTTTCAACTTGTCCACATCCTCGTCAACATTTGTTATTTTCTGTTTTTGTTTTTTTGGTTTTTTTTTTAATATAGCAGCCACCCTAATGGATGTGAGGTGTTACCTCATTGTGGTTTTGACTTGCATTTCTCTGATGGTTAGTGATGTTGAGAATCTTTGCATATACTTGTTATCATCTGTGGAGAAATGTCTACTCAAGTCCTTTGCCCATTTTTCCATTTGGTTATATGATTTTTGGTTATTGAGTTGTAGGAGTCCTTTATATATTCTGAATATTATCAGATACATGATCTGCAAATATTTTCTTCTATTCCATAGGTTGCCTTTTCACTCCGTTAATTGTGTCTTTTGATGCACAAGAGGTTTTATGTTTGATGTAGTCTCGTTTGTCTATTTCTGCTTTTGTTGCCTATGCTTTGGTGTCATATTCAAGAAATCGTTGCCAAATCCAATGTCATAAAAATTTCCCTTTGTGTTTTCTTCTGGAAATTTTATAACTTGAGGTCTTGTTTCTAGGTCTTTAATCCATTTTGAGTTCATTTATGAATATGGTATAAGATGAATGTCCAACTTTACTCATTTTCATGTGGATAATCAGTTTTCCCAACACCATTTGTTGAAGCAACTGTCCTTTCCCCATTGAGTGGTTTTGTCACCCTTACCAAAGATCATTTGGCTATATATGTGAGGGTGTATTTCTGGACTGTCTATTCTATTCCATTCATCTGTATGTCTGTCTTTATGCAAGTACCACACTGCGTTGATTGCTGTAGTTCAGTAATATATATATATATATATTTTTTTTTAGCAATATGTTTTGAAATCAGGAAATGTGAGTCCTCCAACTTTGTTCTTTTTCAAAATTGTTTTGGTTCTTCAGGGTCCCTCGAAATACTATTTGAATTGTAGGATAAATTTTTATATTTCTGGGGAAAAAAGCCATTGAGGTTTTGGTAAAGATAGTAATAAATCTATAGGTTGCTTTGCATAGTACGGACATCTTAACAATATTGTCCTTCAACTTATGAACACAGGATGTCTTTCCATTTATTTGTGTCTTTAATTTCTTTTAGAAATATTTTGTAGTTTTCAGTATACAAGTCTTTAGTCTCCCACAATAGGTTTATTCCTATTTATTCTTTTTGATGCTATTGTGAATCTCTAAAGTTTTTTTAAATACAGTTCTTAAGTGTTTGGCTTGTAAAAAGATTAGAAGTGAGACAGCTTTGGAATAGGTAGCTGGTGTCCCACTGGTCTAAGTCCTTCAACTCTAAATATACTATTTTCTCAGTGCTGTGGTTTGGATCTGGTTTGTTTGACCCCACCAAGTCTCATGTTGAAATATGATTCCCAGTGTTGGAGGTGGGGCTTAGTGGCAGGTGTTGGGGTCATGGGAGCATATGTCACATGAACGATTTGGTGCCATTCTCACGGGAGTCAGTGAGTTCCTGATCTTAATTCCTGCTATCACTGATTGTCAAAAAGAGGCTGGCACCTCCTCCTCTTTCTCTCTCGCTTCCGCTCTCACCATGTGATCTCTGCTCACTGGTTCCCCTTCACCTTCCACAGTAAATGGAAGCAGGATGAGGCCTTCTCTGGAAGTTGAGCAGATGCTGGTGCCATGCTTCTTGCATACCCTACAGAACCATGAGCCCTATGAAACCTTTTTCTTTGTAAATTACCCAGCCTCAGGTTTTCCTTTATAGCAT
Organism: Avahi laniger; assembly: GCA_963575035.1. Lineage (NCBI taxonomy): Eukaryota > Metazoa > Chordata > Mammalia > Primates > Indriidae > Avahi > Avahi laniger. The sequence goes on from CAUYSK010101396.1 coordinate 10,932, forward strand.
CATAAAAAGATTAAGACACTCACCCAACTCCAAATGCTTCCATATCTGAGTCCACAAAACTCTGCCATTCCACCACCAATAGGAATAAGAAGATAAGAAGGGAACAATAAAGATGTATTCCATATTATCCTTTTGGATCTGAAGACAACACTTGCTGGGACCCATTTTGACTGGGCCACAGCTATAGTAGTCACAGACCAGACAACCTTAAGCAGAATATTTAAACCACATCTGAGCATCTGGGATGAAACCAGCTGGGACAGGTGAATGCTTGCCCTGAGATAATGCCATTGCATGAGAACTTCCAATGTATTGTTCATAAAATGAGCATCATGCAAAAACCCACATCAGAGGTCTCTATGATTCATTTCCCTTGGAGTCTGCAGCACCTGTTGAAAGGATAGTCCTTTAAGTAGTGGTAGCAACAGAAGCAGGACCAACTTCATTCAGTTCCCTAAATCCACCAAGTGGAGACAGACTCTGGCACAAGTTTAGGGCGATGCCTACCTCAACATCATAATTTAATCAATACCAAAAAAAATTTCAATCTCCCATACTATATTTTTCTATTATATTCTCCATCTGTGCCATTTCAGTTCTGAGCAATAAGAATCTTAAAAATCATCCTCCTTTTTCAATTACATTACTAAGAGTGATAGAAGTCAAAGGTCTCCCTTCCTCATTATACGGTGCATTTGTTATTTGGTTTGGAGGATATATTTAAACTAAACCTTATTTAAAAACATACTCCTCATGGAGTTCCATGCATATTTATGTACAATTCAATGTTATAAATATTTATTAAGAGAGGAAGGTAGAAAATATTTATTTATCTTTAATGTGCCAGGTACTTTACATATGTTCTCCATCAACCCTCACAAAACCCCGGAAGGTAAGTAGTGTTGTCTCTTAGCACCGCCGCTGTACTGGGAAGTAAACTGATGCTCAGAAAGGAGCCGCCCTGCTATCAGAGTCAGAAACTGAGCCTTGGTCTACATGAGAGCAAGTCTCAAACCTTGTGCTTCCCTTTTGCTGCCCTGATAACAGCGCACTGTTTGTCCAACATCAATTTGAACAAGTACAAATTGGTTAAGATGGCTGTTTGTCAAAAAAAATGAATATTTTTTGTATTTCCAAGGATTGGTAATTCTAATGCACTCCTGGGCAATTTTTCAATTCTATATTATCTCTTAAAACATTATTAATCTTTTTCTAGAATTGTAGTGTCCCTCCATATTTTTTTTGCTTCTATCTTTTTAGTTAATTTGTAGCAAATTACTTTTTCCTCTGTCTTGTTTGAGATTAAAAAAATGTTAAAAACAATCTAAGTCTTCAGCATAGAAGATTAATTAAAAGACAAGTTAGATTCCAATGTAAGGATTTTTTGAGCAATAGAAATGACATTCGTGTCTGTGTACAAAGATGAAAACCAAACCAGATGAGCAAAGCTAAAATGTCTGGCCTAAAGTGAATGAGAAAAACACTTTAGCAAAACAAATACCACACCCTCAAGCCTCTTCCTTACCAAATGATGTTTTTGTTTCCTTTTTGACAGAAGCAATGGAGACTCGCTACAGAAAATACAGACAAGTGGATGAACCTAAGAAAAATTCCATTATTCACCCAATCATTCATAACTACTTTCAATCCCTAGTTGTATATTTTTTCAGTTCCAGTTGCATATGGATTATTATTCAACAAAATGGACTTTTACTATACACACTATTTTACAATCTACTATAATTTAAATAACTTGGCATTTACATTTTTTAAGCCAATACCTATTTCTAAACATATAATGCACTACATTTCACTATTATTAAGGGGAGATAGAAGAAAAATTACCTGAACATTAATAAATATATCAAAAACAAAATAGAACAAAATGTGAAAAATTCTGAATATAGATCAAGAAAAAGGTTAAAATCTAAAGGTTTGCAAAACCACCCATAATACGCCTAAATTACTGACATTTGAGCTAATTAGTAAATAAGAACATAAATTTTAACCAACTCATTATAATGCGTAATGAAGTTAATGCAAGAAGTGAGGAACTGAATATGAGAAGCTAAATAAAATGCTTGATTGCCTAATAAGAAACTCAATAGAGAAAATGATTGCCTGCTTGTTTCCGGAATTTAAGGGTCAGATCAAGGATTAGTCAAGAGGACTAGATATGTCTATAGGAAGTAGCAATAAAGAGACATTTCTGTACATTGAAAAATAAGGTGTGGTTTCTCACCACTGATCACAGTATCCAGAGGTTCTGCAGAAGTAAGCAAGACTCACCAGAGAGTAACTTTGCAGTTTTGCATTATAAAGAGCAGAATGTGGGCACAATAAGAGCAAACATGGGCTGGTGAGAAGGGAACAGAGTAAGGGCAGGGGATAGGGGTGGGGTGGAACAGTGATGTCTGAGAAAGGGGCTTCATTGAAGGAGCAGGCCCTGATGACCTAAAGAAAGCTGTTAGAGCCTTTAAGAGTGTAAACTTCTCACCATGGAGGTTACCTTCATGTCAATAATTTATGTTGCAACACTTGTGCTCATGACAGCTGTGTGATATGGAGAAGACTGGATGAGTCTGATGCCTTTGGGGCATCCAGCCTAAATGGAGCCTCTGGGTCCCAATCGACATTGCTGCATGCAAGGTCATAGCATAGAGCTCTGGGCAGGCAGTATAAGGCAGACAGTGACAAAAACAGGGACAATGGAGTTGATATGGTAAATCGGAGCTTCAGTCACAAATATAGTCTGCCACTCCTCTCCACTTAATAATCATAATAACAGCAGTTAATATAGAGAGACCACTTACAATGAATGAGCCAGTGCTAAGTGTTCACAGGTATCTCATTTAATCTTCACCGCTATTCTGCAAGGCAGGTTCTGTTATTAGTTACAGATGAGGAAGCTAGACCACAAATTTGGGCAGTATGACCAAGGATAGTTTAGTAACACTAACTGGTGGAGATTGGACTCCAACATGGTACATCATCCAGGAGTGGGTAACCTGTTGCCTTGGGACTACATTTGACTTTCTGGATCGTTGAGTGCAGCCTTTGGACTGAATCCAAATTTATAGAACAAATCCTTTTAATAGAGGGATTTTTTTCTGTGAAGTTTGGATTCAGTCAAGGGGCCGCACTTAGAGATCTGGAGGGCTACATATGGCATTGAGGCTGTAAGTTCCACACCCTTGGATGGTATAAACTGGAGTTCAAAAGAAAGTGCTATGGTTTGAATGCCCCTTCCAAAATTCATGTTGAAACTTAATCCCTAAGGTGGCAGTATTGGGAAATGGGGCCTTTAAGAGGTGATTCGGACATGAGGGTTCTGTCCTTATGAATGGATTAATCCATTCATGGATTAATAGGGTAATGGATTAATGGGTTATCATGGGAAGTGTACTGGTGGCTTTATAAGAAGAGGAAGAGAGCTCAGCCCCCTCACCCTGTAATGCCCTGTACTGCCTTGGGACGCTGAAAAGAATCTCCCCCAGAAGGAGGCTCTCACTAGATGCACTCACTTGACCTTGGATTTCCAGCTCCATAACTATAGAAATAAATTTCTTTTCTTTATAAATTACTTGGATTCAGGCACTCTGTTATAAGCAACAGAAAACGTGCTAAGACAGATGGCAATCTTCAAGAAAAATGTTGAACCATAGGCACACAAGCAGGGAAACCCAGATTTGGGGAGTTCTACAGGCCAAATGGCTCCAATTTTTCAACAGTTAAATTTTAAGACTAGAAAGGGATAGGAGAGGAAATCTATAAATTAAAAAGAAATATCGTAGTTTTAAAAATGGGTACAACTATATTGTTATGTCTGGAAATGCATACATGGATGGAAAACTATAACAAATGCAAGAAAGTAATTATAGCTATCCCTTGGTATTCATGGGGGATTGGCTCCTGGTGCCCTGTGGATATCAAAATCTGAAGATATTCAAATCCTTTATATAAAATGGCATAGTATTTGTATAACCTAAGCACATCATCCCATATACTTTAAATCATCTCTAGATTATTTATAATACCTATGCAATATAAATGCTATGTAAATATTTGTTACACTGTATTGTTTTTATTTGTATTTTTTGTTGTTTTTTATTTTTATTTATTTATATTTTAATATTTTTCTATGCACAGGTGGTGAATCTGCAGATGTGAAACCCATGGATTCCAGGGCAGGCTGTATGATCAAAATCAGGGTAATGGTTATTTACAAGGAGAGAAAGGCTATGATTGAAATAGGGCACGTAAAGGGAGCTTTGAGGACAACGGCAAAATTATATTTCTTCCTCTGAGTGGTGGTTACAAATGTACAAAATGATATTTAGGTATTCTGCCTGTGCATCCTCACAACCCAAAAAGAATTTTAATGAACAGAAAACAGAAGCCACCATCCAGGAGTCCCAGAGTCTCTCAGAAATCTTCAGAAACTCACAGTGAAAGGGGAATGGGAAAGGGAGAGGGGAGGGCTGTGCCAGAATCCAGGAGAGTCAGGAGCAGATTGAATGAGGAGGGATCCTTCTTTTTTTTTTTTTTGGACACAGTCTTGCTCTGTCTCCTTGGCTAAAGTGCAGTGATGTCATATAGCTCACTGCAACCTCAAACTCCTGGGCTCAAGTGATCCTCCTGCCTTAGCCTCCCGAGTAACTGGGACTACAGGTATGCATCACTGCACCCAGATGATTTCTTTTATTTTTAGTACAGACAGGATCTCACCCTTGCTCAGGCTGATCTTGAACTCCTAAGCTCAAGCAATCCTCCCATCTCGGCCTCTCAGAGTGCTAGGGTTACAGGCGTGAGCCACTGCGCCTGGCCCCAATTTTCGAGATAATATTTCCTTCAGGTATTTTTCCCTTTCCACACCCATCCTACCAGCAGTGGGATGGAAGAGGGTATTATTCTCAAATCAAGATTAGTACTTCTGGAGAAGGAGTACACTAGGGCTGGATGATAAGAAGGAGATGGGATCTCATGGGCATTCAGTCAGCTGATAAGAATACCTGTGAGGGGAAATATCAAAAATGAGGTAGGGCTTTTCTTTGAAGACTGAAAAGGAATTCCCCCATGGCAGAGAAAAATGATGCTGCTGTGGATCCTGAAAAAAGGCACCCTGTGTTCCACTCCTCCATTGGAAAACTGAAGAAGCATCAAGAGGTGAGAAAGAAAACAGTATCATGATGCTCCCAGGGACTGCATAGAAGCAACGGTATAATTTCCACAAAAAATATATAAATATGTTATATTAAAGGTTACTCATGTGCACTTCTACTCTCAAAGAATGCTGATTTTTAAATAAAAAGAGAAGCAGCAGCCACCTGACTTTACAAAGGTTCTCGTTTCCGGAGCCAGCTTTGCAGACAAAGACATACTCAACAGGGGCGCCTTGGAAACACCTCAAGCACAGGTGCAGAGCAGTTAGAGAACACTACCAAGTGAGGCATTCACGAACTGTCATAAAATTGTTACATAAGGAGGGAGGGAAAGCCAAGGGCAGAGGGGAGACCAAAAGTCAGCTTAACTATGATTTACAGCAGAGCAATGTATTTAACATGGCAACATGTTGAAAAATTAATATCCTTTGTTACTGGCTTTGAGTTAGCTTTTTTGTTCTACTTTGAGTTTCTTTTTCAATTACTCATCTGTTTTAAACAATTATGCTACTTTATAGCATTGAGAAGTTGAAAATGATTTAAATGTTCAAAAAGAGTTAGGAGGGTAAATTTAGAAAATTAGCTAAGAAGACAACCTAAATGCCTAATGACAGGTGATACAGTACAAGTGATGTATAATATACAGTATATATTTCTTGTATTGAGTTTCCTTCCTGTAAAGGCAAAACAAATTCATTATATAATAATCAGAAAAGATAGACAAGCAAAAGAAGTAATATCCACAATCCACCTACACAGAGACAACCCCTATTAATCTTTTGCTAACTATCCACTTAGATTCTCTTTCAATATATAACCATTTTCCAAAAATGAAATGCATTCATATAGCATTTTATGCTCTACCATAATTTATTTAAGCTATCCAGTTGTTAGATATTTAGGTAATCTAAAATAATGCCCTTTTGTTTGATGTATAAATAGTTACAAATTTCCATTATTACAAACAGCTCTGAAGAGGAACGAGAGACTCAAGATTTAAATACAAAGAGGAAAAGGACTAAAGTATTTCAGGAATTATGCATTGTTACCTAAATGCTCTCATCACTCTCTTAATCATTGATTCATGCATGAGTTTATTGAACAAACATGTTGAATATATGCACCTACTCTGTGCCAGGCACTTTGCAAGGTGCCGGGGATGCAGTAAATAGAAAGATGTGGTCCATGCCCTGATAGACTTCAGACAAGAAGCAGAGATATAAACAATTACTAGCATTTTGAAAAGAGTTATGTATATGGGCAATACTGGCTTTACCAAATTACCTGCACTAGAAAAACCAGTGAGCAGAGATAAAAATCTCGAAGCATTGTGGCAGTAACTCCATTATGCCATTGACTAAATTGCTTTTCAAAACCACTTTCCCATGAATCACTTGGACTTTTAATTCATTCTTCTCTCTTAATAGGTAAATTAACTTCTCCTCAACCTTTCCTAAAACCAAAAGTTCAAATTACAAAGACCCAGCAGTAGACCAAACATATAGAGTGTGAGTGATCCGCAGCTGATGGGCATTCTGCACCAACAGGTAAGCATTACATTGTGCTCAGCAGCCTTGCGGAGCCGAGTGAATGTCAACTATCTTTCTGAAAAATCACATGGCGCAAACACTTTTTAATTACCTCATTAACCTCTACATACAATTTTCTGAATACTGTAAGTCTATTTATGTAGAGCCTGTTACCTTCCATACACTCTGCATATTATTCCTAAACTTCACAATAATTTCAAACAGTGAATGTTTTTATCCCTACCTTACAGATTAAGAAACTGAGGTTCACAGAAGTTAAATCACATATCCAAATATACACAGTCTGACTGGGCTATAGGCCAATGTATTTACTTTGCATTCTTTCTCCTTCCTCCATTCCTGCAGTTACTTGCAAGAGAACCGGTTTGGCCCGTGGTGAGTCTACCTGCTCCCAGGGTACTGCCTTGTAAAATGGACCCATCTGTCACAGTCTGAGAGGAGTAAGATCCATAAACCTGCCCTAAGAGAAAGGCTGTTAGAGAGTATGTCCCATGGGACTCTGCCATTTTCCCTGAGAGCCAAACTGCTTTGATTCTTAGCAACCAGAGGGCTCTACCCTGGAGGCAGAGCACACATCCCTGCCCTGATGAGGAGGGAGGTGTGCTGCCTCCACAGGACTGCCACATCTGGCCCTGCCATTAGTGGGGACCTTCGAATACTCACAGCCTTTCCCCTGTCCTTCCCACCCAAAAGGATGGGGAAAGAATGCTGCTGTCATTTCAGTGAGCTTAAAGACACACCCCAGGATCTTCTCCAGCATTGCTCCTGTGGTCCCCGCAGAGGCAGGCTAGGGATGCTGCTCTGGGTCACCTGCCAGTATTCAACATTGTGACCTAACAGGTGGCAGCATGGGCCCGGGCCAGGGATTAGGTGTTAGTGGTGTGGACTCTGGAGTTGGAGCTCTGGGTTGAACACCCAGAGCTGACATTGACATTCTCCTACCCTCTCCAAGGTTCAGTTTTCTTAAAAAAAAAAAAGAACAAACAAAAATCCAGACCATAATAGTATCCCCTCCCATTGACTTGTTAATGAGGGTTAGATAAGATGGTATTTGTAGCTCAGCATAGCAATAGCAGGGATCATATACTGGGTTATGAAATTTGCTTGTTTGGGGTTTCATTTAAATGATAATACAGAGTAAACAAAAAGTGAAAAAGTCATGGAGAAAAAGAAAACATCAAAAGACCAAAGGGCCAAAAAAAAAAAAACCCCAAACCACAGAAATTTTGTTCCTAAATGTCATAATTTCAGTAACAACTTGCCAGTCTTATAAACAGTATATAAAAGTCAGCTTTTCAACATAAAATATTTCTGTCCCACTTTCCCATGAAAACTGGAATTCTACTTCTATTTTTTAAGTGTTGTCAACAAGAATCAAAGTTATTCAGGCAAAAGGTTGTGCTATTATTTCAAACGATAGGGAAAAATATTATTTTTCAGTTAATTTTAATATAAGGAAAATTTGAATCTGATGCAATTAATTGCCTAAACTTCTCTTGGATGTACCATAGCAAGCTCATAAACTGTATCAACGCATAAAGAGTAGAATAAGAATTTTTAATCTGCAATAGGATTCCCTACCATGTTCCTCCATAATGTATAGGTCTGTAAGAGATATTCAACCAAGAGAGTTTAAAACAAGCTTATCATTGAACATACTCATCCAGTGTCACCGTGCATGACCTCATCATACATACTTGGAAATTTACTAAGCCTGACAGGTATATATCCTGTACTCTTAAGTTGTCATAGCAAGCATTTGGCACAATTAAGTATATTACTGCCTTATCACCTGCTCAAGGATAAACAGCAAGCTAAGCCTTCTGGTGTTCTCAGGAGTTCAGATTTCTAAACTTTGAAATTCACTATTCAGATATCATATACCGCACCTATTGAAGTTACCACAAGCTACAGACATGCCTGGTTACAAGGACACATGATTAATTTAGGAAGAGTAGATACTTCTCTTTTTTTTTAACATTTCTATCAGAGTTCTAAAGACTGTGTGGCTTTAAAATAGGAATTAAGTTTAAAAAGTTATAAACAAACAAAACAGCAGGGCTAAGGAGGTCAGATATAATTATCTTGCCCATCCTTGCTTCACATAAAGAAGTCTGTCATATTATTAGCAGGATTCTTTTTAAAATTAACAATCTAATTTATACTTCTTGATGAGTTCTCAAATAGCCAGATATCTTAAATTATAGTATGTGCTGACCCTAGAAACACAAGAGTCTAACAAAAAGCTCCAACAGTTTAAAGTGCCATCTTTTTCTTTCTTTTTTACGTTTTATTTTGTTTTTATTGACATAATAATTATATTATGGGATATATGCTTTAATATATGTATATACTGTGTAATAATCAAATCAGGGTAATTAGCATATTCATCACCTTAAACACTTGTCATTTCTTTGTGATGAGAACATTTAAATTCCCTCTTCTAGCTATTTGAAAATTTATTATTGTTAACTCTGGTCACCTTACTGTGCAATACAACACCAGAAATTTTCCCGCCCATATAACTGTAACTGTGTATCCATTGACCAACCTCTCCACATTCCCCTGTCTCCCTACCCTCTCCAGCTTCTGGTAACCACTATTCTACTCTCTACTTCGAAGTGCCAGTTTTTATGCCACGTAAAGAAAATAATATTGCAACTTTTAAAAATTATTTTTTTTAAAGAGCATCTGGGGCAATTATGCTGGAAACTCTCCTTGGGACAATAAAAGAAATGAATGAATGTTTCAGCACAATGGTTCTTGCCTTGCCAACTACTGTGCAAAATTCCCAGCCCTGAAAATGACTGATCCACAGGGAACCTAGCTGAGTTACCTGACCTATCTATTGAGCAGGAGCCCCAGAGAGTTTCAACTTTAACAAGACTTCATTAGGCTCTGCTCAGTACGATTCAAAAAGGTTATTGATACAAAGAGGAGTTATTCCTGGAGGAATGTGCCTCCTAAAAGGTCAACAACGAACTAGGCAGTGAGGATGGCTGAATAGCAATAATGATGACGATTCAGAGAAGGGATTCTTAACCTGCGGATACACGGAGTTAAAGAGGTCTAGCATGAAATCGTCAGCAAAAATCCAAACGTGTATATGTAGGTGAATTCTCATGGAATAGGGTTCAAAGTATTTCATCATATGTTCAAAACAATACGAGATCCTTCCCTGGCAAAAGCTGATAACCATTATTTTACAGACATATAACTAAATGACACCGAGTTACAGTCAGTTTGGAGAATTCTGCTGCACGACATCTTTATTTTTTTTTTTTTTTCATTTATTTCTGCTCTAACCTGTTTGCTTCTAGTGATGTGCACAACCTCTTTAAACAACTAAGATCCTGATTCCCCAACCCAGGCTCCATTCAAAGAACATTTTAGGGCGTCACTCACAGGAAGCCTCTTTCAACGCCTGTTTATAGAGTAGCGGGTTGGAGTCGGGAGGACTGGAGTGATGTTGTCCTTGCCCCACAGCAGAAGTAAAAATCGTCTTTGTTTCAGGGCGGGTACTTTCCCCGCCTGGGGAAACCCGCAGCAGCGCGCCAAGCAACGCAACTTCAAAATGCGTTTTATTTAACAAACCCCGGTTACGTGTAAGGCACGGTTCTCTGTGCTTTGTAGAAGTTAGCTCCCTTGATTCTAAAAAATGACCCCAAGAGGGGCAGAAAATAGTACAAAAATCCACGAAGACGAGGACTTTCTACCCATCCCAGACGCTTTACGAGGAAATAACCTTCCTCCTGGTCCCCCAAGTCAACCAGCACTGAGACTAAAACCCAAATGAGAGGGATTAAGGACTCAAAACAGCCGCGCCAATCGAGTCGTTACCGTCCACCGCGCACGGGCGGTCCGAGTAGCCGCTCATCTCTGCTCCCGCACTCCGGCTGCCCAGGCGCAGCTCCGCAGGCCGGCGTCGCTGTGGTTGCTGAGGCAGCGCTCCCCTGGGGACCCGCCGGTGCGCCGGGCAGCCGCGGGCGCGCGCCAACGCCGAGGAGGGACGAGGACGTGCTCTGAGAGCTCCTTTCACTTCGCCGTCCGAGGCTCCAGTGCCAGCCTGCTGCTTGGAGCGCAGCTGGCTTCTTTGCCACAGGCTTGACCCAGGGCCAGGGTCCCTCCGCCCTCGCGGGGGCGGGCTGGGGAGCAGTGTGTGGGAGCGTGGGTGATTTCTCCGCGTAGGAATAGGCGGGGAGCACCCCTACCACCTCTCCCGGAGTGGAAGCTGGGCAAGGCAGGTGAGTGGCTCTTGGCCTGGTGACTGTCCCAGCGTCCAGCTCTTTAGAGTAACCACCTCTCCGGGTCTGATCTGGCCAGAGGAGCCCCAAGCTAAATATGATGCCTGCTCCAGGCCATCAGCTCAGGGAACCTATTTTAGGGCAGTGGTGGTGAACAGGATCCGCTACCCATTCATTCAGTATTGCCCTGACATTTAAAAAGTTTTACGAGCCAATCATTTTTCCCCTGCTCTGATTTCAGCCTTTGCCTCTGCAAAATTCTAAGTTTGGAGAAGGAAATGGTGTGGACAAGTTGTTACCAGATGGTAATGAGCACAAGGAGTTGGCGAATTACAAAGGCTCGATATTTGTCTAGCCTTTAGATTAAAATTTTCTCAATATCGTATTTGCTCTAGCGAACCCCTGGAAGTTTAGTTGCAGTTATGTTCCTATTATACATTTAAATTTAATCAGTGAGTGCTGCTTTTTTGTCATTCCTCTATCAGGCTTTATGTTTAAAGTTAAATTCCCTTAGGAGCTTTTAACTGAGGCTGTTGATATGATAGAAACAATCAGTTAATGCCATTTCAAAGCACATTTATGCAACTACATTATGGAGCTGCATTTGTAATTTAGATTCTTCAACAGGCTAGTGCCATTTCTTAGCAGGTGAATTATTTCCTCTGGCAAGCTAGACTTGCCAGTGAAGAGAGTGCAGACCTTTCTTCCAAATAGAAATAGATTATTTTGAATATACCTACAACCAGAGTTATTAAGACTATTAAAGATCTTCCAGACAAATCTCATAAAGGCTCTATAAGTTCCTGAGACCCCCCTCACCCACTCCTTTATATCCAATCTCACCAGAGAAATTGAGATCTAGTAATAAAAGCACAAATAAGAACTTTAGGACTTAACCTTTGTTTAAAAAATATACTAAAAGGGCCAGGCATTGTGGCTCAGGCTATAATCCCAACACTTTGGGAGGCCAAGGCAGGAGGATCACTCGAGCCCAGGAGGTCAAGACCAGCCTGGGCAACATAGGAAGACCCCCATCTTTAAAAAAAAAAAAATTAGCTGGGCATGGTGGCATGCACCTGTAGTCCCAGCTGCTTGGGAGGCCAAGGCAAGGGGATCACTGGAGCTCAGGAGTTTGATGCTGCAGTGAGCTATGATCATGCCGCTTCACTCCAGTGTGCTCATCAGAGCAAGACCTGTCTCTAAAAAAAGAAAAAAAAGACCTGAAAAAAGTAAAGTCGTGCACCTATTAGTGAGGAGAATATATTCTGAGAAATGCATCTTTAGACAATTTCATTGTGTGAACATGATAGAGTGTACTTACACAAACCTAGATGGTATAGCCTACTACACACCTAGGATGTATGGCGTAGCCTGTTGCTCCTAGGTTACAAACTTGTATGCCATGTTACTATACTGAATACCGTAGGCAATTGTAAAGGTACAGTAAAAATATCGTATAAAAGATAAAGAGAAAAAAAAAGTGGCCTACCTGTATGGGACACTTACCATAAACGGAATTTGTAGGACAGAAGTTGTGCTGGGTGAGTAGGTGAGTGAATGGGAAGGGCCTAAAACATTACTGAATGCTACTGTAGATTTTATAAACACTGCACACTTAGGCTACACTAAATTTATAATTTTTTCTTTCTTCAACAATAAATTAATCTTAGCTTACTGTAACATTTTTACTTGATAAACTTTTTAAATTTTTTGAACTTTTGGAGTCTTTTGCAATAGCACTTAGCTTAAAAAACAGAAACACAATGTATGGCTGTACAAAAATATTTTCTTTCTTCGTGTCCTTATTCTATAAGCTTTCTTTTATTACTATTCAAAAATATACTTTTTAGCTTTCAAACTTTTTTGTTGAAAACTAAGACACAACACACACATTGGCCTCAGCCTATACAAGGTCAGGGTCATCAGTATCACTGTCTTCCACCTCCACATCTTGTCCCGCTGGAAGGTCTTCAGAGGTAATAACACCCGTGGAGCTGTCACCTCCTATAAGAGCAATGTCTGCTTCTGGAATTCCTCCCACAGGACCTGCCCGAGGCTCTTTTACTCTTAACTTTTTAATGCATATAAGTAGAGGGAGTACACTAAAGTGACAATAAAAAGTATAGTATAGTAAATACATAAACCAGTAACATACTTGATTATTATCGTTATAAGATATTATACACTCTACATAATTGTATATGCTACGCTTTTGTACAACTGGCAGCACAGTCGGTTTGCTTATGCCAGCCTCCCCACGAACATGTGAGTAATGCGTTGCACTACGACATTACCACAGCTACAACAACGCTAGGCGACAGGAATTTTCCTGCTCCATTATAGTCTCATAGGATCACTGTCATATATATGGTCCATAGTTGACTGAAATATGGGCATGCCACGAATGACTATATACACTCTGGCAAGTTTTTCACTTTTTAAAAGCATTATAATAAATAAGCCCCCTCCACTCCAGCTCAGAATAGTGACCAGTGTCAGTGGCTTCTAAATTGCATATCTCTCTGTGTGAGATAAACAAGGCCTTTTGGAGCCCACAGGGGACTATAGAAATGTCAATTTACAGATCTGGATAGAGACCATACCCCCAAACAGAGAATATGTCATTTAAAATCTCTTGGATTGAAATTACCCTATAGCTCACCTCTTACTGGTTTATCCCAACTATCACATTTATTCCTGTAACAAAGACATTGTATTATAGTCTTCCTTGCTTTTATTCTTCAATTACTAGACACTTCCCAGGTGCCAGACACTAAGTATTAAAAAAAAAAAAAAATCCTGCCCTCAGAGTAGTTTAGTGTAATTGAGAGAGACAGGCTTAAAACCATCTAACCTTTCTTAGATGTTCTATGTTCTGTGAAAGATAAGGGGAATTAGGAGATGGCTAATTCTACTTGGGGTATTAAGAAATGCTTCCAACCAGAAGTAACCATTTTGAAATACTTGTAAAATTTCACTAGTGATGGTTGCTATCATATACTATGATTTAGGCACTCTGCCAAACGCTTTTAATACATTCCCTCTTATAATCACTGTCAGAACAGGAATTATTATAGCTCCCATTTTACAGATGGTTAACCTGAGGCTCAGATTAAGTAACTCGTTGAAGAACCCAGAGGTGAAGAGTTTCAAAATTGTAATTGGAATGCAACTCTCTGTAATTATAAAGCCTGTTTTCCATAACTACACTGAACTGCACTGATTACCAAAGACACTTTCCACAATCTTTGTAGTGTTAAAGCTTTTTACCTAAACCTTTCAGAAAAATGAGTCATTTGAGAGTACAAAGATGCACCACTTTGTGTTGCAAGAAACTGGACTGCACCTATGCAGTAACTGTTCCTTCACAGAGGAGCTTCCACTTTTCATAATAAGGTGGGGCACACAAATGACTCTTAAGAAAGAACTTGGGAATCAATATCCCAGGCGGAACTGCTGGGAGAACAGCATTTGATAATTCATAAATTCATTCACCATTTGTTGGGCACCTATGATATAACACACACTTTTTATGGAAGCTGATTTCATTCTAAGAATGGAGTTCCCTAGGAATGCTCCAAGGAATTAGAAATTTACATGCAGAGAAAGGAAAAGGTAGGGTCGCTCCATGCAGAGTTGGTCACTGGACCAACTTGAAGTTGAGAAATGTGTCTTTTGCTGGATAGGAAATAAAAGAGAAGGAAGAGGATGCTGAGACTCTATTCCAATGAGAAAATCTCCACCAGTAACACCTACCCAAGAAGGCCTACAAATTGTGTGGGTCTGGAAATCTAGAGGAGAGGCAGCAAAATGCTCAAGGGAGAGGCAGCAAAAGGCAGTTATTAAGAATCCAGTCTTCAGTGTCAGACAAATACCACATTCAAATGCAGGCCCATCCAATTAAAGATGACTCAATACTGGGTCAATCCAATACTACCCAAAGAATGAGTAACTTGGGCAAGTTATACAACCAACTGAAGACTCCACATTTGCAAAATGGGATTAATAGTACAAACCGCATGGGATTTTTGTGTGATATCTATATATTGGTAAAGAAGTGCTTTCAGATGCTAGTGGCAGATTTAAATTATCAGTGATTTAAGTAAATTAGGCTGTCCTTTTTCCTCATTTAACATGAAACTTGGATATAGATACAGTCTAGGTTTGGTTTTGCAGCTCCACGTTTTCAACAGGGATCTTCTAATTTTCTGCTCCAGCACCATTAACGCAGTCTTCCAGCCTCAGCACCTCCTCATGGTCATAAAATGGCTGCCAGAACTCCAGGCTGACTCTTGTCAGTCTTCTAAGCAGGAAGGAGAAGGAAGGGGGAAAATGACAAAAGCAGCACCTGGCAGCTAAGTCAATCCCTTTAAATAACTTTTCTGGAAGCCTTGTCCAACAACATCCATTTAAAATTCAATAGACACTTCCTCTGTAAGAGATGCTGGGAAGTGTGTGTGAGAGTGTGTGTGCACGTGTGTGTATATATGTGTTAATGTTGACACTTTAAGGGTTCTGCTAGCAAGGAAGAAGAGAATGGCTATTGGGTAGATTGGGTAGGCAGCCAGCAATCTCTGCCATAGTTAGAAATCTACTTGACACAGTGCCTGGTGCAGAGTAAGTACTCAAAAGGAAAAAAGAAGTAGCTGTGTTAGAGAATCAAAATGATCCCCCACAAACAGAGGATAATAGGACTGGTGTGTGTGTGTGTGTGTGTGTGTGTGTGTGTATTCACACTGAGGGGGACCTTGAGTAAAAGTTTGGGTCTGGTAGATATTTTGTGTGAAAGAAGCAGAATATTCATTCATTTTATTAGTTTCAAGCTGAGCTTAAAACTGCCAGGAAACACCATTTAGATTACAATCTGCACACTTCAGTGCTAAAAATCCTGAATAGGAATACAATTTAGATATTTCACAGAATAACTCTAGACCAAGAGAATGAAAAAAAAACATAGAAACAAAGGTGGAAAGGTGGGAGTGTGAATATGAGAAAGGAATCTGACATTTATTGCTTGCAAACAACTTAAATCACATCTAGCTATCTTAAGAATTCTTTTGACAAGCAATTTATTAGAAGACTATCAGGACCACAAAGGCTTGGCAGGAGGGTGTAAGGTGGGAAAATGAGACTTGGATGTCAAACAAGAACCAAACCGGCTCTGAAAGTTCAAAAAGTAGGAAGCACAACAAGCATTAATTTTACAGGGATAAGTCTGGACAAGGATGCCTGCCTCCCTCCTGCTGCTGCAAGAAAGCCCCATTGCTATCGCTAGATCCTACTCAAGTGCCCAGGGAGGATCCAGTTCCTTATCTTTGCACCATTTGATTAGATCAATCAGGTGTGTGTGCCTGATTAGCCATGCCTAGATCCAAGGGCAGAGATAGGATGAATCGCCTCCCTTTGGCTTCCCCAGGTTGCAAAGTGCCCTAACCATTACCATACTCAAAGAGAGGGGCCACACACACATAGAAAGGAGGATTGGATGCAGGGCAAATAGAAGAAAAATCACAAATATCAACTAAAATTTCTTAATAAGCCAAGCTATGTTGGCCACTTGACATGTAATCTTCACAATAATCATGAGAAGCAATTTTTATTACTATCATTTGTAAATTTAAAAGTAAGCATTTGCCTAAGGACACATAGCTAGTAAGCAACAGATCTGGAATTCAAACTCAGGACCATGGAATTCAAGAGCTCTTCCTTTTTTCAATATGTGACCCAATTTTCCTGTTTTATTTATTTTACAATGGATTTGTCATTGTAAGAAAATATATGCCTCGCTGGGTCTAGGGTCAAGAGATTTGGGGAATGACATTGAGATATTCAAAGCCATTTGACACTGAACATGGTTCTTGTAGCTTGCGGACAGTGTGGACCCTTGATAGTTATTTGTTCAATAATCAGGCATTCATTCAAATAACTCTTATCAAGCTTCAATGTGACAGGCACTGAGCTAAATTTGGCACATGACTAAGTCATAGTCCCTAAGAGAACATTGACTGGCAGGGTGGATAAATGTGTGATCAGCTAAATCACAAGGTGTTGTATTTGATGCAACAATAAAAGTATGCATAGAATGGGCCAGGTGTGGTGGCTCACACCTATAATCCCAGCACATTGAAAAGAAAAGGCAGGAGGATTGCTCGAGGCCAGGAGTTTGAGACCAGCCTGAGCAGCATAGTGGGACCTTGTCTCTATAAAATGTTTTAAAAATTAGCCAGCTGTGGTGGCATGCACCTGCAGTCCCAGCTACTCAGCAAGCTCAGGCAGGAGGATCGCTTGAGCCCAGGAGTTTGAGGTTGCTGTGAGCTATGACAAGGCCACTACACTCTAGCCCAGGCAACACAGTGAGATCCTGTCTCAAGAAAAACAAGAAAAGAAGAATGCACAGAAGTGGGGCTGAGCAGATAGCTACTAACGGTGTCAGAATGGCTTGGCTTATACTCAATAACAAATAAGCCCCCAAATCAACTAAAAGTTATTTCTTATTCCTGCTAAATGTCCATTATTCATCTTCTGTACTTCATTGCTCTGTCAGGACCTGGAATGCAGAGAAATCTCTTTCTGGAACACAATCAGGCTCATGTAAGAGAGATGCAAGAGTACAGTAAACCACATCCCGGCTCACATACTGTCTGTCCAGGAGCAACACCCATTATTTCTTCTTACAGTCATTGAGCAAAACACGTCACACGGCCAAACCTGACCCCAACAGGAAAGGAAAATAATAAGGGGCAGTGAGTGTTTGTAAACAAGAATAGTCTACCACACTAGCCATCTGGGAGAGGGGAGCAATAATAATAATTCTCCGCTCTCCCAAAGCGGAGAAATGTGAAGTGGTTAGGTGGAAGATGGGCTCTCGATTCATCCTGGCTTTAAATCCAGTTTCTACCACTTACTGCATTACTACTGGAAAGTTGCCAAAATTAGCTAAGTCTCCATTTTTTCAATAGTAAATGGAAAATGAAAATAATACCTTACCTCATGGGGTTACTGTAAAGAATAAATGAAGCAAACATTTAGCACAGTGCCTATAGTACACGTAACACTCACTCACATTTAGTAAGTACTTAAATGTTAACAATTATTAACATAAGGAGCTTAATATTGTAGCTGAATTTTGAAAAATGAATGCAAGTTTGCCATGTTGAAAGGGTTAGGAAAATAAGGTAGAATACCAGTTTTCCAGGCAGAAGGACCCAGTATGGGCAAAGTGTTGATATCTGGCCTCTGGCCCAGTATAAATTAATTGGATCAAAATTTCTTGGAGGGGTAAAAATGGGGAAATGTGAGTGTCCAGAGATGAGAGTGGGGCAGAGAACAGGGTCCAGGGCCTGAAAGACTGGTAGACCATGTTTAGAAACTTAGACTTTCTCCTATAGACAATGGAGATCCAGTCAAGAGTTTTAATCTGGAGACAGATGGGCAGAGATAGTATTATTATGGAAAATGGCCAGAGCAGGGGTGGGGCCAGGGTGAAACCAGAAAAGAAGACCAGTCTTTGTGATAATCCAGGTGAGAGATGGTAAGTGCTTCCAACAGGTCTGGGACAGCGAAAACCAGGAGGAAGGGACAGACGGGAAATAGTATACAGGAAGCATGTAAGAGCTGTTTGTGGACAGGGGCCTCTCGCTGCCTTTTCCAGTACTGAGGTCCCCAAACCCAGAACAGCATTAGGAAATGTATGGGAGTTGTTAAATAAATGCATCAATAGGACTCGTGTTGTGACTAGTTTCAGAAACAGTGGGAGAATGTCTAATGGGGTATCCCTTCTCTCAGTGTTTTCCAGATATCTTATTGAAGTCGCCCAGGGCACTTACTAAAAATATATATTCTTAGCAAGCCTCCACTTCAATTTCTGTGTCTTGGGGGACCTTGAAATCTCTATTTTTTAAAAAAGAACTATTGATCAGGAGTGACAAATTAAGATTAATTTGGTAAATCCTGCTAAATTGATCAAAATATTATTAGTCAAAAAGGTCAAGGATACTGGGTATGTTACTCAGGTACCATGCTGCAATTTAAGGTTGTTCATTCATTCTTCAGTGCTGTCTAGAGGATGTTCCTGGGCATTCATATTCATATACTAAAGGACTTAGCATATGGTTAGTTGTGTCATTTAAAAAAAAAAAGTGTATATTATAAGCCAAGTGGCTTCCATTTGTTATTACAACCTCTGAATAAAACAAAAGTCCTTTTGAAAATCCCCCATGCCTTTGAGCTGATCAGAAAGGCAGTGGCAAAAACTCTAGAACATTGCTTCTTAGAGTGTGTTCTGCAGACCAGTGCCCATCTGGGAAGTGCTCATAACTGGCCCATCAAAGGTAAGAACAAAAATTGAGGGTAATCATTTAGAAACTATAATAGAAACATCCCTGGTACTGTTAACATCTTGGACCTGGCATTTGTTTTGGGGCCTATCCTGTGCATTGTAGGATGTTTAGCAGTATCTCTGGGGTCTACCCAGGAGATGCTAGTAGCAGTCTTCTCCCAACTTTGACAACCAAAAATGTCCCCAGACATTGCCAAGTGTTTCCACAAGACAAAATGGCCCAAGTGAGAACCACTGCTTTATAGCAATTTGATAGAGTAATTTTATGTCTTTTCAATCTAATAATATAAAAATAAAATTGGGGCTCGCATTGTACATGTCCTTTTATCTCATTGTCTAGTAATTTTTATTAACATATTTTGCTATTAATTCAGTTTCTTAAATGGCCCTTTCCTACATATAGCTTGAGTCACACTGATATAGAATGTCACTATAAAATGCAGAAATGGTCCTTAGAAGAAAGCATACAACTTTGGACTATCCATTATCACTCTGCCATAGTCAACATTGCAAGATGACTTATTAACAAATTAACCAGCCTTTATTTTTTAAGCTTTTGCTTCTATATCCAATCATGGAAACATCTCTAACATTCCCACCATTGCTACAAAGAAAGAAGAAGCCAGCACTGGGTTCTCCATCCTTCAGTGAGAGTAAGTTGTTCTTTTGTGTTTCCCAGAAGAAAATTTTTCTGGAGTAGGGTGGTGGGCCATCCTGGAGGCAAACTCTCAAAACCTTTTTACTACGGAAAGTCCTAGGTGAGAACTCACAAACTGGCCAAGCACAGGTTAAACTTAGTCTACAGAAAGGTTTTATTTGGCTCCTATATTGATTTTTAAAAATCAATTACTAAACTGCTTCTCATAAAAAAATCTCAATTCCCAGGCTCTCTTGAAAAATCAGAACCTTTGATGATATTGGGCTTGTCTTCTCTCATGTCAATCAGCTGAAGCCGAAAAGCAGCAGGCACCTCAGCACTCTTCTGCTGTCCCCTGACACGGCCCTCTTCCTGGTCTGTGCAGGCTTAAGAGTTGGCAGTCCCTGGGCTAGGGCTACAGAGAAAACAATCTGAAGGGTTTGAGAAAGGGAAGGCACAGAGAATTTGGACTTTGAGAGCAGAAAGTGGGACCAGGGTCTCTCCAAGCCTCATAGAGGGCATATTAGAAGCTCAAATGCTTGCAGTTGCTAGGTACTTTGGGTCCTGGGCCTTGGAGATAGGTCAGCTTCACATGAGACCAACAATGTAGGCATCTCTATGGACAGGTGAAGGTTGCCTGAGCTTGCTTTCCTTGGCTGTTTCACTGGAAGTTGAGCCATGAGACCAATCTATCTGGGCAGTGACGACCTCACCAGTTGGTGTGCAGGATCCTCTTCTGCCTCCAGTTACTTGATCTTATAAGACTTAAGGAAGTCCCCAAGTTCCATTGCTGGAGAATATCCAACCAATCTGTGAAGTGAGCACTCAAACCAAACTTAATGGACCTTAAGAAAATAAGTAACTGTGACATTGATTGCACTCTGAGTGCCAGGGAGCAATTGCCATCTGTTAGAAAAACACTTATTGGATAACCACTGTGTATAGCCTCCGAGGCTCCAAAGACAGATCAAGCAAATCAGTGCTCCCTGCCCTGTGGTGCTGTCAGCGGAGGGATGCAGACAGCTGTGTGAGAAGGTAATTAGGACACACCGGGCAAGTGCTATTTCAGAGGGTGAACCAAACACTGGTGCAACCAACACGTGAGTAACATAGTCTCTGTTTCGAGAAATGGAGGCTTCCTGGAAAAGATGACATCTCAGCTGGGCTTGGATTAGGTTGAGTTTATTAGGAGAAGAAAGGGAAAAAGGCATTGTAGCCAAAGGAATCAGCATGTGTAAACACGGAAGGCTGGAGGCCCACTGGAGAGCAGTGGTTCCACGTGACAAGAGCAGAGGTGAGTGAGCAGATAGGGAGGGACCCGAGAAAGGTTTGAGTATCAGCTTGTGTCCTCAAATCACCTCGATCTGAGCTTCCAGGTTGTGTGTAGATTCGACAGTGGTGTGTTGTTATCAACTTTGTTTCTTTGGAGATAAAATCTGGTGGCATATTAAAGATAGACTTGGCAAGAAGAACTGGAGCCAGACAGACCAGTTCTGAAGCTGTTTGCAAACCCGAACCAAGGCAGTGAGACATTAGGGAGGCATTCGCTAGAAAGTTCCAGACGTGCATTAAACACAGGGTGGGAGAGAGGTCAGAGTTGAGGATGACCCAGCTTTCTGATGTGGGAAGACTGGACATTGAAATTATCAACAGAAACAAAAAAAATAAAAAGCAAAAAGTAAGTTTGAGGAGACACATGGATATCGTACTGCTTTGGGACTTGTTTGAAGGCACTGTGGACCTTCAAGGAGATTTATCCAAGATACTTAAAAATAGGGCACTGGAGTTCCAAAGAAAAATGAGTGAGAAAAACGTATTAGGACAGAGATTTCACAAATGCCTGACAAACCCCCATGAAAGGCTGCAATTGCCAGAAAGAGAAAAGGAAGGCTCAGGACTCCATCTCAGGGAACCCCTGAATTTAAGGGACAAACGCAGGAGAGGATTGAACAATAGGAGAAAGAAAGGACACTCAGAGAAGCAGGAACCTGAAGACCAGAGCAATAAAAGCCAATGGAGAGGGGAGTTTCAAGAAGTGGTCAACCTTGACGTGTCGTGCAGGGGATGTGCAGAAAAAAATGTCCACGGGATTTTGCAATTAGGAGGCCTTCAGAGATCTTAGCTAGAGCCTCATCCAGTGGAGGTGGGGGTGGTGGCCAGAAGCCAGAATGCAGTGGGCTGAGGAGTGAATTCGGATTTGTGGAAGTAGAGATGCGGAGGTGGACCATTCATTCAAAAAGTATGACGTAAAGCTGAGGCAGGAGTTGGGCCAGAGGCTTGAAGTAGGCTACAATTGTGACATTTCAGCCTTGTCTTGTTTTTTAGACTGCGGATGCCCTGAGCATATTTGTGGTGAGAGGAAAGGGCCCTAGGAAAAGAGAAAGGCAGAAAATTCAGGAGAGAGGATTCCAGATCATGCTCCTAGTGAGGCCATTCGTTGTCCGGGAGTGAGGGGAGGGAGACTGACTCGGACTGTCTCCTGAAAAGCCAAGTGTTTCTCAAGCTGTGGCCGTGGGCCGCGGGACAGTGCTCCCCTCTGCAGATACTAGTGATACTCATGGGGCTCTCCCCAGGCCCCACCAAATCGGAATCTCTGGGAGGTGGGCCCCAGGACCTGCATTTTAAACCAGCACCCCAGAAGGCCACCACGTAAGAAATGTCGCAGAGTAATAGTGAAGAGAGTGGCTCTGAAGCCAAGTTGTCCGGGTTCAACTCTCATCTCTGCCACTAACCAAATACATGATCTTGGAAAATTTATAAAATCTTTCCGTGCCTCAGTTCCCTCCTCTGAAAAATGAGGGAGATAGTACCTACTTCAAGAGGTATTGGTGAGGAGTAAATGGGTTCGGATGCAACAATGCCTGACACATAGTAAATGCACAAGAAATGTGGACCCATTGTTTTTATTCCACACCTACCTTCTGCCCTAATGGTTGTAAATTTATGTTACTAGTATGCCCGTGAATCACTTGGGGGAAGTTTATTAAAATGCCAAATTTCACTGCTGAAACTCCAGAGATTCTGATGGAGTTGGTCTGAAGTAAGCTCAAAAATCTGCATTTTAAACAAACTCATCCTCTCCCCAGGTAATTTTGGTACAAGTGGGTACAGTACCACACTTCTGGAACCACTGTTCTGTAGGCTTATGCCCAGCAGGCTGGCCGTGCCCTTGTTCCCATCAGCGCCTATTCCTGGGAGGGTTAAGATGGTCCTGTGGCCTCTTGCGGCCCTCAGGAGAGTGTCCAGTGAGAAGAGAAAGGACTGCCTGCCGACTGGAGCTAATGGTGAAAATTTTTAAAACAACTTTTGCTTTTAAAAACTCTTGACTCTGAAAATACTTTCACCCAAATTAGTCATTTTTCAGCCTTAATTGCTACTGATGTTTTATTTGGGAGGAAAGTAATTTGAAAAGAGATACATGTGTATATGTGGGAACTAATTTTCAGAGATATGCAACGATTTTTCTGGTGTATGTATAGCATAACCATTATGGTGTGTGTGGGCTTCAAACTTGCCAGAGCAATACAACTTAAAATGTAAACGGGCTCAGCAAACCAAATGCTTTTTTTTTCCAATTGGGTAGTGGTTCTACAGTTTCAACTTGAGTACTCAGCACAAAGGATGTGTATTTACATAAATAAAAATAATGGGAAAAATGACTGGAGGTGAAATTAGATTCCTCGTGGAAATTCTATGTAAAGACAAGTAATTGAAAAGGAGAAGCCCCGTGTCTGGCCTCCTGTGTGCAATGCAAATGAATCTCACTTGATTTTTTTTCTGAGCCACCTTAGGTTAACTTACTGTGAGTGCTGGTTTTCAGTTGTGCTGGGGCACTGCTCACGGGTGACGTGAAGTTGTCCTGGGGCCTCCTGCTAAGGAAAAGCAGTGTCCAATAGTGTCAGCTTCTGTTCTCTTCCAACCCAGAGCAAATTCATATTACTTTATTAGGGTTCTCTGTATTTTTTATTAAAATTCATTTCTTTGATATAGGAAATTATTTTTTATTAAAAAGATTTAAACTTTTCTGCTTAAAAGGCTTCTAGAACCATTGACCTGAGGTTGCAAATGGCCTGTCTAAAGCCATAGCTGATGAACACAGGTACTATTTTGGCCTGATAGTGTTTTTACAATTTCTAAATAGTTGCCAGAGTTTTTGTGTTTTTTTTCCTTAATTGGGGGAATTCACATTAAATTCATATTTTTAAGCTCTTAAAAAATACAGTGTCATAACCTATATTCCTACATGATTATAATGAGCTGGAGCCAAATAGCAGCTGTTCCTTTGTTATAGGAAATATATTCTCTGCATTAACCTCTCTGTGCCTCAGTTTCCTCATCCAAAATAATAATCATGCCTTTCTCATAGATTTATTGTGATGAGCAAAGAATTTGATGTATGTAAAACACTTAGTGCCTGGCATTTAATGAGTGACACAGTCCCCACCCAACCCAATTTACTTAAATTACTGTCAGGCTCATAGCTCACATGCACTTGTTTCTGTGACCCTTGCTGTAAGGCATGCAAAAAATAGTAGATATGAAAGTTTCTGGAAAGCAGAGGAGGTCAAAGGATAGCACTTTCCTGCCAGAAAGAGTTGGCTCCAAGGAATTTAAAATCTCAGGAAGACCAGAACTAATCTGCAAGGAAAGAAAGTGAGGGAGGCCAAGTCAGGAATGCATTATAAACTTCAGAACACTTTCTTTGTTAAACTTTGTCATCTACGTTGAAAGCTGTGGAAGTTCTCCTTTTATTTATTCTCCTATCTCTTCTCCTGTGGTTGTGAGTAGCAGAAGTCCTTAGAGACCCTCAAGCAATTGTGGATGTATTTAAAAGGAAATAAATAAAAAGTTCAAGATATGATTGTACTCCTGAAAAACTCCTAGTAAGAATGGTCACGTGGGGTCAGTTGTGTGAAGCACCCGTGGGGTGACATTCCATTTGTCACCAAGGATTGTCCCATCTTACTGCACTACCACTTTCCACCAGTCTTCGCAGATCCATCCTCAACCCTTCTCCACCTGCTCTGGGCCCCTGGAGGCCGGCCTGCGTGGAACCTTACTGGCCTTCCCAGACCTGTGCGTCCAGCTGGTTTCAGCCAATGAGGGGCATTGGCGGGAAAGCAGAGCAAGGAGACAGGGTGAGGTTGTGTGTTTATTCTCGTGCTCCTCCCTGCTGGCCTGCTACGGCTCGTCTGTGCCTCTCTGCAGACTACCCAGGGCTTCTGCCAAGCAGCCCTCTCCAAGCAGCTGCCAGTAACTGCTCTTCTTCCTTTGCCCCTTCTGGTGCGTCAAGGGATGGCAAAGGATTCCTACTGTCGCCAGCCTAAGGAGACCAAACCACCCTTCAGTGGTTTCCCTAAAGCCCTCTGGCACCTTTGAGAACAACCTTTTTATTAAACTCCCAATTGTTCCAATTTCAAGGTAGCATTAATTTCCTGCCAGGACCCTGACTGATAAACTCTTCTACTTTATAACATCCATTACACTCACATCCTGCTTGTGTTATAAGAACAAGGCCTTTAAAACTTTCTGAACTAGGTCTTTATTTGTAAGTTATTGGATTTGAGCCCATCATTATATGCTCAATGCTCGATCAGTTGTACTAGTAGATTAAATAAGGAGTGAATCAAATATTTAATGATGCTGAATGGTCAAATTTTAGAAAATAATAATATTAATCTACACGAAGTCTTGTCTACCAGTACCTTGAAGTAATAAGAAAAAGCAACGCCTCAGTGCGTGTGCTTCCCACGCTGCCTTGGACCAAGAGCGCACTCCCTGCCCTCCTCTCCCCTCAACCCTGGAGCTCACATATTTGGGTTTTCAAATATAAGGGAAAATTTTTACAAACTGAAAGTGAAGCAAAAGTCTATACAGAAGGAGAGAACTTGTTAGTGAAGGAGTAAAGTTGCATTATCTACTACCACAGCCACAAGCCACATGTGGCTCTTGAGCAATTGAAATGTGGCTGGTCTGAAATAAGACATGCTGGAAGCGTAAAATGTATGCTGGATTTCATAGAGTTACCATGAAAAAAAATGCAAAATATTTCACTAATATTTTAAATATTGATTTCTTATTGAGATTATAATCTTTTGGATATATTGGCTTCAATACAATATAATTTTTTAAAAATAATAGTAAGTTGGGACTGTTTTGTACCTCTCTCCCTCACCGGAAATCCATGGACCTTATTGACTAAGAGCAAAAGGGAGGGATAGAACTTATGCTCGGCATACAGCTCACAGCTGGTCTTCTTCGAGCCGCACCCCATGGCATGTCCTGCATTGGAATGTCTTTTGTAACGTGTGCTGAGGTGGAAAAGAGAGGCCTAGATGTCAGCCCAGGCCACCTGTCCTCTGAGATGTATCTAAGATTCTTCCCAGCATTAGATCCCCAGCCAGAAGAAAGCCAGGCACATGCTTCTCTTCCTCTAGACACTTCTATTCTCTCTCTCTGTAACTCTTCTCCTCCCTGGGTTTGACAGGGACCCAGGAGTGGCCAAGATCTCTTTATTCTTTATTTTTCCTCTAGTCTCTCATGAAATGTACTTAAATGTAGCAGACTTTATGGAAAGTTAAAGAGGAAAGGGAGTGATTTCTTTCACACCAGGCACTGGGGACTTCTCACTGGCCACCTTTCTTGACAAGCTATCTCTTTCCTCATTCCTGGAACTCCCTGCTCATTCCCAATTTTTTTTTTTTTTTAATTTTTAACCACAGCACTTTAACCATCTCTTTATTCTATTCCATCTTTCAAGCCATATCTTGGAGTCTCCCATTTTCTATACTTAAAGGAGTCTATGAAGTATCTTTCCTAAACAAACATATTTCTTCCTGAAACACTCCACTAGAACTTAAGACAGGGACTTTCACCTCATTACATGAGCAATGTTTATTCTATGATAATGTTTCTCTTCAGGAAATACTTGAGCAGGTGTCTAGCAACCTAAAAATACCTCTCTTCCCCCATTCTAGGACAATGGCCAGAACTAGAGAAGCTCTTCCTACCAAAGGTTTTGAGGAGGCTTCCAGTGACGATGTGCTCACAAACTTTCCACGGCAGTCTTCTGTATTAGCTTCCTATGGCTCCTGTAAAAATTTCCACAGACGTAGTGACTTAAAGCAACACACATTTGTGCTCTCCCAGTTCTGGAGGTCAGAAATTTAAATGCAATTTCATTGGGCAAAAATCAAGTTGTCAGCAGGGCTGTCCTCCCTGTGGAGGACCGAGAAGAGAACTCATTTCCTTGCCTTTTTCAGTTTCCAGAGCTGCATTCATTGCATTCCTTGGCTCCAGGGCCCTTTGTCCATTTGCAAAGCCAGCAGCACAGCATGTTGCTTTTGTCCCCAGATTGCCTTCTTCTGTCTCTGCAGTCTAATCCAGGGCCTCCCTCTCATAAGGACCCTGCGATTACATTTAGGGCACACCAAGATGACACAAGATAATTTTCCCATCTCAAGATCTCTAACATAATCACATCTAAAGTTCATTTGCCAAATGAGGAAACATTTACAAGTTCCAGGGATTAGGACATGACCATCTGTGGGGACCATCCCCCCTTACAACTTACCCAGGTGGAAGTGAGGGCTTTGACCAGGATTCTTTTTTATCTTTGAAACCAGGAAGTAGTGCCTAATATACACATATGAGCAGTTCTGACATTCTTCATACAGTCTCAGAGAGCAAAAATATGCCCCTAATCCCAGCCCTAGAACGCACCACTGCAAGTGTCAGCTTTTAAAATCCATTCATTTGTTCATCCTTCAATTCATTTATTCATTCATTTATTCCTTCATTCACTAGTCCACAAACATGTATTGAGATTGTGCTATGTGCCTGGCCCTGTGCTGGCAATGGCTGGAACTGAATAGATATGTTCCCTGAGCTCAAGGGGATCAGATTCATGGTGATGGTGGCTGATGGGGGAAAGGGACCAGGTAAGGAAGCCAGAGAAATAATGTGCCGTGAGTTCCGCTGCAGAGGAGGTATACAGGCAATGGGAGGTGCAGTCTGTCCTTGAAGAAAGATGGTATGAAGTTAAAAGTGGCTTTTTGTAGGAAGTGATACTCTAAGTTTGGAAAGATGAGATGAACTTTGCTAAGCAAAAGGTGTGGCAAGAGCAAAGGACCGCAATATTGAACAGCTTGGTGCTTTGGGTGAAATATAAACTTTTCTTGAAGATGAGAGCAGTGGTTATCCTATTTAGCTTCCCATTGAATTTCCCCGGAACTGGACAGAGTATTAAAATACAAATGCCTCAGATCTACTCCAGAGATTCCGGTCTCGTTGGTCTGGGGTGTGGCCAGGGCATCACGTTTTAAAAGCCCCGGGTGATGCTAACGTGCGGCCACGTTTGAGAACCGCTGGCCAAAAGCATAATGAAGAGAGAAATGGTGGCACGAAATAAGGCGGGGAGAAGAGGTGAGCGTGGCTTGCCATGGGAGCTGTGTGCCCTCCTGCGGAGTAGTCAAGGAGAGTGATTTGGGGTTTTTGTGTTTGTTGTTTTATTTTGTTTTTGGTGGTGACTTCAACATTTTCCTTTCTTGCTCCAATGGCAGTTTGTTTTATTGCTTTTGCCTTCAGGCTGTCTTGGCTTCACATGCGGTTTCTTCAGAAACTGTTAGAATTTAATGTGTTTATCTAGATGCTATATATTAAAGCCGCTGGAAAGGATTACTCTCTGGACCACACGTGGGCCCACCATGGACTAACCCATGACCTTAGGAAAGATATTCTCTGAAGCTGATTCCTCATCTGCAAAATGGGGATAAATATTTAGAAATATTTATGAGTTATTGTAAGATGTAAATACTTGGGAGAGATAAAATTCCTTAGGGCAGTGCTTGACACAGTTCTCAGGAAAGAGTCACTTTGTTATTATCCTCTGAACTTGCTTCTTAAAGGGAACCTGGGGAATTGTTGGAAACAAAAGAATACACAAATACAGAGAAACAGTAGCACTCCAGTGTGTCTGCTCTCGTGGCAGCTAGTCCCCAAAGACAGCTCCTGAGGAACCAGGCTCCAGCATTCTTGTTCTGGTGGCATCACCTCCCAGGGAATCTGGGCTGTCCCTGATGTCCCTGAGATTCACTTTTCAGGAGAGAATGTGGCAGAAGTGATACTCCGTGACTTCTGAGACTAAGTCAAAAGAAGTCTCACGGCCTCCACCTAGGACCCTGGGAATGCTCGGTCTGGTTCCACTCCCTTGAAATGGCAATGCTGTGAGGAAATCCACATGGGCTACCCGGAGAGGCAGCATGGAGGGGCAGAGGTGCCTGGCCAGCCAGCCTCTGGTTCCTCCAGCAGTCCCGACTGATGTACCAGTCACGTGAGTGAGAATGCCACGTGGATATCTCGTGCAGCTGAACCTTCATATGATTCCAGGCTTAGCTTCTATTTGACTGTGACCATATGAGAACCTCTAAGCAAGAACTGTCTTTAGAACTAAGGCTAGTCGGCAAACTGACCCATCAAAGAAAAATAAATGGTTTTATATCACTAAGTTTTGAAGTGGTTCATTATACATCAATGCATAACCATAATATAACAAAACAGCTCTCTCCTTCCAACATTTTGTCATCTTACTCTGAAGTGCATCTGCAAGGAGCACTTGAGACAGGTTTCAGGGGAGTCGAACCCCTTAGATGGTGGTTGGCTTCCCTCAGACTGAGCATTGCAAGAGTCCCAAGTGGAAGCTCCAAGAGTGTTGACTTTGCGTGACATTCTACAGTCAAAAATGAGTCACAGGGCCAGCCCAGATGCACAGAGTGGTAACGACACCAGGGCATGAATACGGAAGCCTGGTTCATTGGGGGCTCTTTGGAAACTAGCCGCCACTAAAGCAGATAAATTAGCGTGCCTCTGGCCCCTCCGTATAAGCCTGGCTTCCTAATTGGCTGTTGAATTGTTCTGTCTTGCAGTCAAATTATTTTATCCATTCTGTTTATGGAATTCTGTTCTCAGAAAGACACTGCAAGCTACCAACTAAAGAATAAACAGAATCAGAAATTTTCCAGGGCCGAAGGACTCTGACCCGCAGATGCCCTTTTGTTTGCCCGCACTGTAGCTAATTATGATCTGCTGGGGCTCTGATTAATGGTCAGGAAAACAAGGTATTCAACAGTGTGGCCAACTTTTATTGTTTCTTCTACAATTATTACTTGTAACACAAATTTAAAGTCTTGAAGGAGAAAAAGAAATATCTGCCTCTGTTTTTATGTTTTGCCTTATGTAACCGGGAGACGATCTACCTTGTAATTGCATTAATGAAGCCATAAAAATGTAATGAAATCCGTGTTTGTCAGAACAGTAACATGGGAACACCCATGTTCTGGTTAAAAAAATATTTGCCTGGATTAGGATGATTCTCATCACACCTACCACACCCTGACTGGGTGGAGAGCATTTTAAGATTGGTGTAATAACTATATTTACTTTAGTCTAGGGCACATTTCTTTTTTCTAATAAGTCAACTTATTTTTAGAGCAGTTTCAGGTTTATAGAAAAGCAGAAAGTACTTTGAACAGAGTTTTTATATACCTTCTCTCAATACAACCCTCCTCAATATCCCCTATTATTATAATATTATCTTGCATTGGTGAGGTGCATTGGTTACAACTGATGAGACAAAACTGGTATATTATTATTAATTAAAGTTCATAGTTTACATTAGGATCTACTTTTTTGTTGCACATTCTATGGGTTTTGACGAATGTATAATGTTACGCATTCAACATTACAGTATCATATGCAATAGCTTCCCTGCGCCACGAAATCTCCTGTGATCCATCTGACACATTTCTTTTGCACATTTTAATGTCTCAGATATGGGAATATCCAAGTCCCATCAATGGCTGCAATTAATATAATACCCTTTCCTACCTTCCTTCCTTCCTTCCCTCCCTCCCTCACCTGAGAAGCTGTCATTAAATTGATAGCATGCTTTACAGTTGATGGCATCTTTGCATTGAGGAAATATGGTAGTAAAGAATGTCCTGACGCAAAGCCTGATTTATACTCATTCCTTTTTTATTGCATCACTGAAAATAACTAACAAGACCCATTCAATTCTCCTCCCAACTGGAGACGTGGGGGAGGTTTAACCTGATGCAGAAGACTCAGTCAGCCATGTGCACGTACTACCTTTTTCCCTGCAAACAAAATCTGGTTTTGTGTTCAAGAGGTGTGCCGCGTTTCCTCTGCTTTCTCCTTGTGGACCCCTCTCCTCCATTCTTCTCCACCTGCTCTGCCCCCAGAGGCTGCGCTGTTTAGATCACATCAACAATCCCCAAGCTCTTCTGCTTTCAGTGTGTTCTATCAGGCCAGGCAGGAGCACACAGGGAGGGAGGAGGGTATTGATTCTTCAGGTGCTCTTCTTGAGCCCACCTGAAGGTGGCTCTGTTCCTTGATAGTCACTGCGCCTCCCAAGGTGGCTGATTCCTTCTTGTGACTCTCCTTCACCTCATTCCCTCCTTTGCCCAGGGATGGTGGCAGCCTGTGCTTTTATACTATCCCTTGTGGTTCCCCTAAAGCCTGGCCACATATTTACAATTAGGCCATTTGTAAATTCACCCTCTTAGAATTGTCCTCATTTGAATGTGCCTTCTGGTTGCTATCAGTTTCCCTATTGACATAGGTTGCAAATGGAGATCACCTTCACCTCAGGGACAGCAGGCCACAGTCCCAGGGATGAATTATGGTGGATCTAAACAATTCTTGGTGATCTCAATCATTGTTGCTAATGATTGATCTAGGCCCTAGAGTCTTGGGATTCCAATAAAAGTAAGAAGAAGTCTGCTGGGAGACTTCTCTTTTCAAATATAAAGACAGATGGCTTTATAATAGAAAAAGAAATTTGTTCCTGCTGGTTTTTTCCTCCAATGGAAACTGGTGTGAGTACATGATCCCGGGAGTTGCAACAGCTACCCTGTGACCACGAGGTGACGAAAAGAAAAATATTTTTAAAAACCCTATTTTGTCTAGAGAGTCAGGGAACAATACATACATACACACACACACACACACACGCGCACACACACACACACACACACACACACAATCTCCTTAATGGCATTTCAGAGCCATTGCATAAAATCTGAAACCACCCTTTTTGGATTACTCTTTGGTGATATGATTAAAGGCCCTTACTGTTTATGCCACTGAAAGTTAGCAGAATCCATTCCTACCTGATAGGGTGAGGACAGGAGTTTGATACTGAAGATGATACACAACATTCTCCAGCTCAGGGTGATATGGATGGAGTAGGGACAGGAGAATACTGAGTCTAAGATGAACAAGGGTGTGTATTGACTTTCTTTCATTCCTCTATCTTCAGAAATGGCAAGATGAAGCCTTTACTATCTATTGGATCTGTACAATACTCTATGCATATTAGAATCCACTATCTGAGAAGCTTCTCTGTGTTTAGGATCTGGCTTCCACAGCCAGGTATCCTAAGTGAGTCTTTACTCAACTTTTCTAAAGTTCCTAATGTGGATTTCTTATTTTCTCTCCTCAGGGTCTTCCAGAGTCTGACCTGATACATGCTTCCATTAGCTACCTTTGCTGATCTCCTAGTCTCTTACCCCAGCCTGTCCATCTGGAGGTTCTAGTTACTCATTACTCTCGAAAAAAAAAATAGCCCTTCTCTATCTAGGGACAAGATAACCAATATTTCTTGAGTACCTACCTACTCAAACCAACCACTGTCCTAATGTTTCATATACAGTATTTCTAATCCTAACAATCCCACAAGGTAGGAACTACAAGTATTTCCATTTTATAGAAAAAGAAACTGAAGTTTTTAAATATAAAATCACTCAAGCTTATCTTAAACCTGAGTTGCTTGTTTCTAGTATGCATAAAGTAAGAACGAATTCTGAGCACACCTGTCCTATTCATAATCTGGACACTCTCGCCCCTCCGCTACACTTTCCCTATTCCAGACCTCTCCTTTGGTCCCCATCTGCTGTTCCTCAGCTCAGAAAACGCACAGAACTGATCATGCACACACCTCCATGGGCTCAATTTTGCTCTCACTTTCAGACCCCATCCTGCAGCGTTGGAGCTCACAGAATGACCTCAGATTCTTTTAAAAAAGAAGCCGACTTTACACACTGGAGTGAGCCTGACATTTTCTCTGGATAAGAAGCAATACCTAATTTACATTTTTGATATTCTGAGTTTTTTTTTATAATTTAACTTCTATTTTACCCTGCACAGACAGTTTCCAATTTTTGTTAGTTCAAATTATTATTTTTCAACTTTACAATGGTGCAAAAGTATGTGCATTGTGTGGAAAGTGGCAGGATAATGCTGGGCAGTGGCTCTCAGTCAGCCATGCAGTCACCAGGGTAAACAACTGATACTCTACAGTGCACTATGTTACCAGATGATTTTGTACAACTGTAGGCTAATGTAAGTGTTCTGAGCATGTTTAAGGTAGGCTAAGCTGAACTATGACGTTTGGTGGGTTAGGTGTATTAAATGCATTTTTGACTTGCAATATTTTCAATTTATGATTGATTTATTGGGATGCAACCCCATTGTAAGTCAAGGAGCTTTTGTATTGAAGGATCAAACAAGACAATAAGACATATTATTCCTGAAGAGAGATTAAACATTCAATGTCTACTCCCTTTGGAAGTAAGGGAGGTGGTAAACAAATTAATCACAAGACAACCGACATTCAGAACTGTCACAGGGCTCTTGAGACACATCCACCTGGTTTCCCAGAGCAATGACTGGCCTGAGTAGATTTCCACCAAAGAGAAGCCAAGAGAAACAAATCAGAAAGTTCTATGTATCCAAGAGGGCAAAAAATTTTGATCTAATTCACTCACTATAATATTTGTCAAAATCGTGGTTCAATTCTACTTTCAAAGTATGATTCTCAAATGTTTTGTTAAATGTGGTTAGCACATATCATTAGCAGGACCAATGCCTCAGTAGACTTTATAGAACTGGCACATAGCAGAATGTTATAAGTATAAGAGATAACAAAAACCCAATAAAAACTTACACATTATCATTTATTGAGCATTTCTGTATTCTACTTGGCATTCTAAACACTTTGATGTGCCAATTCATATAATCCTCAAAAGACTTCATAAGGTAATACTATTCTTTTGCTTTTACTTGTGAGATTACTGAGATTTATCGAAGGTAAGAAACTTGCTTAAGGTCCACATACAGGTAGCAATAGAGCCCAGATTCCAAACCTGGTTCACCTATTTCAGATCCCACACAGTTAAACACTTTGATTACTGTCTTTTGTTGGCATCACAGTTCTTTATGACTTGAGAAAGTCTATTAGCAAGTGGAGACATGTCCTATTATCTAGATGGATTTGCCAGATTTCAGGGTTGAGATTCCAGCCAAGAGAAGGATATCCCAGGGCCTTTGTCCTTTTGGAACCTCAAGGGAGGAAAAGTTCATTTTATATTAAATATTTCCCTCAATTAAACTGTGGTTAATTCATGTTTGTGTCAAATTCTTGATGACTTTGACCTTTAGAAAATCATGTTATAGATAATTATAGCCCAAAAGGGGGGAGTGATATTTTAATTATTCTTTAATTTCTTATACCTAAATGCTGTGCTTTCCTGAACTTCATCTGAAGGTAATAACATACTACTTCTTTGTTTCAGAAGTTCTAACCAATGAGAAAGGTCCTCTTGGGAGTAGAACTTTAAGAAATGATAAGTATGCTGCCTTGTAGTTTATAATACAAAAACTTGGCAACATTGGACTGAGTTAAAAGGATCCAAGATTTGAAGACAGAGCGTTTCACATTTTTAGAGATGTAGAGACATATATCAGTTATCTTTTGTTGTGTAACAAACCACCCCAATTTTTGTGACTTAAAACAAACAATTATTTAGCTCATGGTTCTGTGAGTTGGCAATTTAGGTTGGGCTCTGCTGAGCAGTTCTTCTGCTGGTCTCAGCTGATCCCACTCACATGTCTATCAATCAGTGGATGGGTCAGCTGAAGCTGGCTGGGGCTGGCTGTGTTTGTGATGGCCTCAACTTAGATAGCTAGAATGATTGTAGCCACTCTCCACATAGTCTGTCATCCTTCAGCAAGCTAGGCTGGGCTTGTTCTCACAGTGGTCTCAGAGTTGTAGAAAGTATGATCTCCAGTGTGCAAATACCTTTCAAATGTGTGCTCGAGTCACATTTGCTATTGTTCCATTGGCCGAAAGAAGTCACATGGCCAAGCCCACATGAGGGGCCTGACCAACCTGGGGTGTGGCTACACAGGGAGACAAAAATAAATTGGAGATCAAAGCAATAATCTGTCATAACATATAAATTCACAGACACAAAATTCTAAAGGAGGATATTCTTCAGAGAGATAAGAGATCCTAAAATAAAAAGAAATTTTGATTATGCAAACCCAAATAATTTTAAATCATTATAAAGGATCAAATTAGTAGGAAAATCAATGTTTCCCAACAGGGAACCATCTGATAAGTTCACATTTTAAAAGAAAGGTACAAATTGTAGAAGATCATTATCAAGAATATATGAAATAATGGGGCACGGTCATGAGAACAGAATTCAGAAAGTTAATGAATAAATTGAGGTTTGAAAAATGCATCAAGACAATAAACAGTACTATCATCAGATAAACTTTTGTTATTGTTGTGTTGTCCTCCATGTATGTCCTGACTAAGGAAAGAGAAGTGCTAGACCAAAGTTTGGGGCAGGTAGTGTTATGTCAGCAGATGGTCCGGAAAGGCAGAACTATTCTCTTCCTTTGGTGATTACATCTTCTCCATTAAAAAGAGAGAACTTTAAGATGGGAGGGTTGGGACAAGTGTGATTAATTTAAAAAATGAACCCTTGGCTGGGCAAGGTGGCTCATGCCTGTAATCCTAGCACTTTGGGAGGCTGATGCAGGAGGACGACTTGAAGTCGGGAGTTCAAGACCAGCCTGAGCCAGCCTGAACGAGACCCCATCTCTACTAAAAATAGAAAAAATTAGCCAGTTGTGTTGGCCTGCGTCAGTAGTCCCAGCTATTCGGGAGGCTGAGGCAGAAGGATCACTTGAGCCCAGGAATTTGATGTTGCTGTTAGCTAGGCTGATGTCATGGCACTCTAGTCCAGGAAACAGAGTGATATTCTGTCTCAAAAAAAAAAAAAAAAATTGAACCTCTATTTGCTGAAGAGCTAATTCAGTTCTCAGAGAACTAGATAGGGTAGTGACAGATATTACAGATGTGATTGTAGAATTTTTATTTGAAAATATATGTGGGGGAAAATATGTGGAACAAGAAATTTCCCAAAGATCAGTGATGACTATTCATTAAAGCTGATATTCAAAAGTTTGCATATGTGTCTACGGTGATTTCAATTTCAGAAATTTTATACTACCAAGTTTGATATCAATCCTCCCTTGATTTTAGGAGGGAGATGTTCACTCATTGATTCTTATTCATTTTATATATTTTAATCAATACTTATTTATTGAGTGTTCATTCTGAGCTAATCAGTGGATATAACTGTGAATGCCTATCCAGGGAGATTTCTGTTTAGTTGAGGAGACAGAAATGTAAACAGGACACTATATTCCACACGAAAAAATGTTAAAGGGAAGACATAACATCTTACAGGATGAGGGAGATTTGGCAAGGTGGGAGGAGCTGGCTCAGAGGGCAGAGGAAATAGGAAAACTATAGTGTACACAGAGAAAGCAGTATGTAAAACGATTTAGATTACAGAGACAGCACTCACATGGTTCAATGTGGCTAGACATTAGGGATGGATGAGGGAACTGTGGGAGACAAAACGAAAGCATATTTTATTGAAAGGCAGCAGGAGCATATAATGAAAAGCATTATTTGCTAGTTTTACATTTATTCCAAGGGCAAAGGGAACTCTATTATATGATAATTTCCAATTTAGTCTTCTTTCTGGGTTTTCAATGTGTTATATTGATCATGTGCTCATATCTAAATGGCTGATTAAACAGATTCCTAGAAAAGAGAGATTTACCAGAACTCATTATGGTTTTTAAGGTCTGTTCATGATTCCCTCTGCTAAAATTACAGGTATAGAAATTGGAAGAATGTGACAAAATGGCTACTTGCTTTTGGTTAATAAATTTGACAAGAACTCTCCCCCTATATTAGTAGCCAATATGAAGGTCAGGTAATAGTATAATTAGGTAAATGCACTGTGATTGAACAATTATGTATTAGAACAGCCTAGACAGAACTTTTTGTTATCCATACTTAATCCTTTTCCTTTCATTTTTTTTCAATCAATAACTTAGATGAAGACACATGATTATAAATATTTAGGTCATGCAAGCAATAGGTAATACATTGGAAAATAGAATCCAATATAACTTTGTTATATTCTAAACAATATGTTCAAATCTAAGATAAAATTTATACATTTTTGTTAAAATTTTTGACATGTCAACTAAATATAATATGAGGATTATGTTTAAAACAATTTTGAAAAAAATTCATACAATTTTGTAAAATTGAATATAGATTGGTCATTAGACAATACTAACAAAATATTTTCAATTTTTTTAGGTATAATAATGGCCTTTTAGTTACTTTTAAAAATAGTTCTTATCTTCTAGGAAAACATGAATATTTATAAGTATAATCATATGACTATGAAATTTACTTTGCTTTAAAATAGTCCAGGAAAAAAAAACAAAAATGAGAAATGGGTAGATGAAATATATGTAGCAAAAAAATGATAATGTTGAATCTGGATACATGGGACAGATTAAGTTCCTGCTCTTGGGAATGAGTATCATCTATCCCTCTGCTGTGGTTGAAATGTTTGTATCTCCCTAAAATTCATATGTTGAAACATAACCCCCAAAGTGATGGTATTAAGAGGTAGAGCCATGGGAGATGATTAGGTCATGAGAGCTCTGCCTCATGAATGGGATCAGTGTCCATATAAAACAGGCTTGAGGGGTCCCTTTTGACCTTCCTTGATGTGAGAACACAGCAAG
The DNA here is from genome assembly GCA_963575035.1 of Avahi laniger. Classification (NCBI taxonomy): domain Eukaryota; kingdom Metazoa; phylum Chordata; class Mammalia; order Primates; family Indriidae; genus Avahi; species Avahi laniger. The sequence goes on from CAUYSK010101396.1 coordinate 48,854, forward strand.
AAGGCACCATCTCTGAAGCAGAGAAGCAGCCCTGACCACACGCTGAATTTCCTGGCACCTTGATCTTGGAATTCCCAGCCTCCGGAACTGTGAGCAATAAATTTCTCTTATTTATAAATGACCCAGTCTAGGATATTTTTCTATAGCAGCCTGAATGAATTAAGTTACCTTCTGATTAAGTTTGGTTGACTGGCCTCAGATTTTTCAAAAATTAAATTCTTACTCTTTGGTCAGCAAGAAACACTCACTGTGGGTGGTGTCCATCCAGAAAAGGGATTAAGCCACTCGGCTTTCCCAGCTGCACTGTACTCTTCTCTGGAGGTACAGCCAGCCTTCTATCCAGGCTGCCTCGTACAGGCCAATGGTCTCCAGTCCCAATGGTGTGTGTGTGCATGTGCAGGTGTTGAGGAAGGAGAGGATCAGACGGGGATCGGAGCAGAGAAAGAGACCAACTTCTCATAGTTTTTCAGAAAACTAAGTCAGTTGTCATCTATTCGGTGTCCCTACAGACTACTGATTACTGCCATCCAGCCACGCAGGATATTTCCCTTTATAACATAGTCTGCTGTCCAATTGAGAACATTGCAAAACAAGCTTTTCCCACCCAATATTCTCATCACGTGAGTGTTCCCTGTGGGAATTTGCAAACTTTCTGGGACTACTTCTTAGAAGTACTTAAGCTTAATGCAGGTAATCAATTGTCGGGGAGCTTATCCATCTGGTTGAATGTCTCTTCCAACCCTAACATTTCATGATCTGTGAAGCTGTTTTTCAAGAGCCTTTAAGTAAAAGGAGCTACATGCTCATCTTAACGTTTTCAAATAACGAAGTGTCTGAATTTATAAATAAATGGCTCTGTTTCAGAAAGTCAGCTGTAGCTTGCACCCTATAAATTCATCTAATCAAAGAAGGACAAGAAGAGTCACAGTATTAAACGAAGAGGCAGACATGTGGGGGAGACAAGTGCAAATGATGTGCTAAGATAAGAAAGAAAATATGTCAAAGGCAGAGAAACCTAAAGGGAGGGTGGGGAATTTTTCTGAAAATTATGGCCAAGAAACAAGCTTAGAAATTAAATGAACATTTAGCCAACCTACCTAATTAGTGTAACATATAGAAGGTGCTTGGTACTCAGAATTGTTTTTTAAAAATCAAGTTGTACATTTTCTAAATTCCTCTGAAAAACTAATAGGTAGGATCATGCAGCGGCAATCTCGTCTAATCCAAGAAGGGGAAACTGAGGAATAGAGAGGCAAAGTGACAAAATCATACAGTTAATTTGAGTCAGCACACAAATTAGGATGCAGATCTTTGAAGTATTGATTATATTTTCCCCAAACAGATTAAGAAAGACAAATAGCCAGGATCAGGCATCCACTTACAGAATCTCAAAGTTCTGGAAAGCCAGGAAGGCTCATCTCTCAGCTAATAAAGTTTGGAGTTCCATTTTAATTTTTGCTGTTATCTTTAAGTACCTTATAAATGCAAATCGGATTCCTAGAATCAAATCTTCTGTCAGGCAAAGGTTTGTCTCCAATGAAATTAGCAATCAGAGCAAATTCCCCATGGAAAAGATGGTGGTGGCAATGAAGGGACATGACAAAGGTACCTGGCAGGTTAGACACACCCAGCAATCTATTATCAGAGCAGAGACTGTCTCAGGCTCAGCTCCAGGTGGGGAAACCTTTGTTTTAGGAAGGATTCTTTCATCTTCTCTGAGCTAAAAGACTTTTTTGCCCATACTCAGGTGCCCAAGGTCTTCCTTCTACACTTTCCCCATGGCTTTTGTCTGTGCTTCTCTATGATTGCTGAGTCTACCAGGAGAAAAATCACAAAGCCGTGCAGATCAATGCATCTTTCGCCAATCCCAGTGCTGTTGTATTTTTACTGTTTGGGATGTGATCATTTGATTAAGGACTATCTCCCCGCTAGCCTCCAAACTCCTTGTGGGCCAGGCCCATGTTGCTCTTTGCTCAGTACTGCTTACAGGACCCAGCAGAATATGGGCACAGAGAAGGCCCTCCGTAAGTACAACTCACCTCCTCTCATAGAGAAAAAAGAAGTTACCAGACAGAGCTTCCTCACTTCCTGGCTGTCTGCCTCCAAATTCACCTGAATCCCTTCCCATTCTTTCTCCATTCTTTCCTGTTACAATAGAAGAGCGGTCGATCCTAGCTGTGGCTATTCTCTTCACCTGTGTTTTGGATTATGGCCTTTTCTACCTTCTCACAAACCTTGCTATTGGCTATTCCCAGTCCCGTCTATGTCATCACACTTTCCCATCCTACTGGCTCCTTCTCACTAGCATGTAAAGACACTCAAGGCTCTACCACTTTTTCAAGAAACGCTGTTCCTGTTACCACCCTTCCTTGATCTGCCCTTTTAGGAGTAAACTTGTTGAGACTTGACGACACTCACTGTTTCTGCTTCCTCAGCATTTATCATTCACTCATCAACACTTTATTGAGAATTGTTTTGCCAATGACCTTCTTTTCACCAAATCCTGTGGCTACTTTTAAGTATTTCTTTTACTTCATTTCTCAACGACATTAGACAGTGTTGATTATTATCCACATATGTAAGTTTGTTTCCTTTACCTTTTCAAAGCACCATGTTTTTCTGAGCCTTCCTCACCTCTTTACCTACTTCCCAGTCTCTTTTGTAGGTTCACTCATTTAACAACTACTTATTGACCACCAAATATGTGCCTGGTTATGTCCTAGGTGCTGAGGATAGAGTGGTGAGCAAAGCACCTCTGGCACTTGATCTCATGGAACTTATATTCTAGGAAAGAAGGAGATGAATAAGTAGATAATAAACTAACAATATGCCATTAGAAAGTAAAGTCAGCCATAGGTAGGGACGACCAATAGCTTCTTCCTAGAATTGATTTCTGCTCATACTGTAAACTTGATCATATTTCTTGTGCCTTCCTTGTTCCCTATTTGGAAAAAATAATTGGAAAAAAAGATGACAAGGCTGAGAGCAGAGTGGAAACTAGCATCCTGTACTTCCATTACTTAGAATAGCAACTAATGTTAACTGACAGTCAAGGGAATGTGAGTGAATATAGCCAAGCTTGAGCTGTCTTGCTGAAATACCAGCCAAAATGGTTGAGTCATCAGAAAAGGGCAACTCAGCAACAAGATGTACTGCCAGAGGCTGGAGTAGAGGGTGGGGATGTACGGGAACACAGGTTGAGCTGGGTTAGATCTCCTGCATCAGAAGAACTTCCCTGGGGAGGTTATCCTTCCTCAACAGAAGCCCATAAAGAACGTTTTGCTCTGGAACCAGAGGTCATATAAGAATGACTTAATCTCCTCAAGCCACATCTCCCACCTACAGGATTCTGATAGGTAGGAATAATTTCTAACCCAGTTCAGAACACTCCTCAGAGCCAGGCCAGGACTAGTCATAGACTGTGTCCCTCAGTTTTTCCTAGTGTGACAAGCTTGGCCATCAACAGGACAACTAAAGTCACTGAGGCATAGTCTACTTGTGCCTAGAAATCATCCAGTATATGTAAGAAAGATTTGGTAATAATATATGTGCCACAAGGTCATTTACCTATTTGCTCTCAGATCCATTCTCCCTCATTCCCTTGCTCTGCTTTGAATCACAGGGGCCTGCCTCTTGCAAACTGCTTTTCCAGGTTCCCTCAACTCTCAGGTCACTTAGTTTCAGCCCAGGGGAGGCCCTGGCAGGAAATTGCAGTGTGGTTGTAAGAAGAAACCAAGATATTTTGCACTCTTCTTTCTCTGCTTTGGGTTGGGTCTCCAGCAGTAGCTGAGTGGTCTCAGCTCCTGTCAGACAGACCCCGAGGTGGTTACAGCTCCAACCAGGTAGCCCCAGCTCCTGGACTCTGGTCACTTGTAGGACACTGTCCCTTCCCTTTGTCTCACCCCTGCAAAGAACGGAAGCATCTTCCTGTTGTTGCTATTCTGAGTTGCCTTACCTTCTTCCTTTGTTTCTTCAGTTTTTCTAATGCTTTAGTTTTCAGGTGTTTGTAGTAAATTCCTTCCATTAAACTATTCAGAGTATGTTCTGTTTTCTGGCTAAAACCTGACTGACACTCAAGTTCCCAAAATGTAATAAAATTGACCAATCTCAACAGTCACACACAAAAGAAACACAAATCCAATTCTAAGACCTAAAATAATAATAGTAATAATAATAATAAAGTCTTGATGTCTCAGAGAAGCTGCAAAGAAATGAGAACACATTGACCAGCATGCAAAAAATTTTCCTCATAGTTTTTTTCTTCATTCAGCCCTGTAGCTGCTCCCCCAAAACCTGTGATTATTCTCCCTCTTTCTTAAAATAAACTAAAACCAACACAAAAGCTTTGAAAATACAATGACAAAACAAAAATCTATTATTTTTATTGAGATTCATTGATGTTAACTATTAACTTTATATTTTAAATTGCAAAATAATTATAATTTGTAGTTAATAACTAAAAACCTCATGAGTCAATTTTGAATAATTAGTCCGTAAATAAGTAATGATATAAAATAATTTAATTTTTTTACTAATCTAAAAAAAGGCAAGAAAGAAGAAAAAATGATGGGATAAAGCAATAATTAAAGATGGTAAATTTAAATACCAATATATCTGTAATTACATTAAATATAAATAGACTAAATACTCTATAATAATGATTTGGATTGTTGGTCTGTACAAATAAATAAACATTATTATGCTGCTTATAAAAAACACAACCACAAGAATAGAATAAATCTTATAAAACATGTATAAATCCTCTACACCAAAACCTGCAAAAGTTTATTAAGGTCAATTACTGAAAACCTACATTAACAGACAGACACACCATATTCAAGAATTGAAAATAATCAATATTATAGAGATGTCAGTGCTTTCTACTCTGGAGAGTTCTGCAGGTTCTGATGTTGGAAGATAACAAGTGAACTCACTCTCAGGTCAAGTCTGACCTGGTGGAACTAGCTATGGAAGAATCTAAAGGTAAGGTGTTGCCAGGCATGGTACTACAGGTGGCACTCTTTATAAAGTACCCTTTCTGGAGAAAAGGTTGGCAACTTGGAATAGGAAAGTGTCTTAGAAGAAAGAAGAAAACAAGGGGTAGAAATTAAGAGATTTATAGAACAAATGAGTTCAACAGAATCAAAATGCACATCAACCCTCCTCCCAAAAAGATGCCATATATTAAAGAAAATGTACTTCATTGCCCTGACAGAAGAGGGCACTCCTAAACTAAGAAACCTGTGAGCCACCGAAACCCTTTGCTAAATGTTTTATTGATAATCCAGTTAAATCCAAGACATCAAAAAAGAGAACACAAGCAACATCCATACAAAGCTATTATAACAAGAACAAAGAAAAGGGGGAAATCAATTGTTTTTACCTGATGAAAATACTCTTTAAAAAGTAAAAACAGAATAAAACTGTAACACAGCATTGCAACATGAATTATATGCCATTAACAAATATTTGTAAATATGAGAGAACACCTCAAATGACAAACGTAGAATAGAATGGGAAGAAAATAGTAATATGTGAAACAGATCATCAAACTCAAAAAATAATTTAAATTAAAAAAAAAACTATGTGAAATTAAATTTCAAAGTCCCCAAAGGGAAATCAACTTTATTAAAAATAAATTAAGGAACATTGAGGAGATGAATGAAAACAGTTAAGAGAAAGAATGTTAAACAAAGGATCCAGGAACAAGTATAAGGATTCTTACAATAAGTATAATTAGAACCCATGAAGTAGAAAAACAAAATAAGGGGACATAACTAATATTTTAAAATATAACCCAAGAAAATACTCCAGAGGAAAAAAATTCTGGAATCTACATATTGAAAAGGCTCACCGTGTGCCCAGAATTTTCAACTTCAAGCTATAACCTAGAAAAATCATTAGACTTCAAAGATAAGGAAGAAATACCCTGGGCCTCTCAGTAAAATAGCCAAGTCATCTGCAAAAGGTAGGACATCAGGTTTGCACCAGAATTCTCAATAGCAACATGCAAAATTTAAAAATTGGAGCAACATTTTCTTAAATTCAAAGAAAGAGTCAATCAAGAATTTAAAAAAAAAATCTAGGCTAACTTCTGTAATTAAAGCTATTGAAAAACAAATTTAAACATGTAAGAACTGAAGAAATACTGTATTCATATGGTCTTGAAAAATCTGCTAGAGGATAACCAAGAGATGACTGGAAAAATGTCAAAAATTTGAATATACATATATGTACATATATTTGTAAGTTTGAGACAAAACAAAGGTGGTGGTAAGGGTGGGAGAATAGTTTGTAAATGCTCTATGTTTTGATAAAGTTGAAACAGTAAAATTAAAAAAGGGAGAAGGGAGAGAAGAAAGAGAAGGTAGAATAAGCCCATTGATTGTCATATAAAGGATGTCACTTAAAGATGAAAAATCAAATAGTAGAAGTCTAAGTCAGAAAAAAGGAAAATAAGGACATTATAAAAAATATTAATATATTGGTAAATACTACATATAAATGTTTCATAAATACCCTTCCCCCAATTTTTAAAGCAAAAAGAGATTACCTAGGGTAAAAATCCCACAAAAATACGTAACAAAATGCACACAACACTGAGTGGACAAAATGTAAGTAAGGATGTCTTAAAAAACAGAACATTAACATAGATAATATGAATATTTATTAAGCTTTACACCTTAATCATTGAAAATTCGCCTTCTCAAGCATATGTGGAAAAGCTGATACTTGTTTACAAATAAACCTCAGTAAGTTCCAGAAAGTAGAAAGAATAAGAATAGCATTCTCTGATCACATTGCAATCAAACTAGAAATAAATAACAACACTAAAAAAAAAATAGACACTTTGACCTGAAAATGAAAAATCTCTATTAAAAACTCTTGCAATACAAATCAAAATTAAGAATTTCTAAATAAAATAATGATAATTAAAAACAATAGCTGGGCAGTGGTAAGTGAAGGTGATAAAAATGGAAGTAATCATGACAATGATAATAATAGTGGTTGGTATTTATTGAGTATTTTTTAGTTCATATGTGGGGCAGAAATTTTTCCATATGTTTAATTTAGTTATGTATGTACCCATACAAAAGCAAAACTACATATAAATGTATAGGTGTGATCATGTATTGGTTTGCCAGGGCTCCCATAACCAAGTAGCACACACTGGGTGGCTTAAATAACAGAAATTTACTTCCTTACAGTTCTGGAGGCTAGAAGTCCAAGTTCAAGATGTCACCAGGGTTGACTTTTTCTGAGTCCTCTCTCCTTAGCTTGTAGATGGTCATCTTCTTCCGTTGGTGCCTTGGCATGGTCTTCCCTCTGTGTATATCTGGGTCCCAATTTCTTCTTCTTAAAAGGACACCAGTCATATTGGAATAGGGTCCACACCAACAACCTCATTTAACCACATTACATCTTTAATGGTCTTATCTCCAAATACAGCAACATTCTGAGGTACTGGGGCTTAGGACTTCAACATTTGAATTTTGGGGGAACACAATTCAGCTCACAACAGATCACAAGCACTTTTTTTTTTTTTTTTTGAGACAGAGTCTCACTCTGTTGCCCGGGCTAGAGTGCCGTGGCGTCAGCCTGGCTCACAGCAACTTCAAACTCCTGGGCTCAAGCGATCTTCCTGCCTCAGCCTCCCGAGGAGCTGGGACTACAGGCATGTACCACCATGCCTGGCTAATTTTTTCTATATAGTTTTAGTTATTTGATTAATTTCTTTCTATTTTTAGTAGAGACGGGATCTCGCTCTTGCTCAGACTGGTTTTGAACTCCTGAGCACGAGCACTTTTTAGTGTGATCTTTCCTTTCTTTTTTCTCAATTCCTTACTCTGTTTTCCATTTCCACATACTCACTAGGTCACCCCTCCCCCAGGGTAATCTATGGCATGCATATTTCCATGTTATTTTCCCATACTCATATAGATCATAAACAAACATACACAAATTTGTACACATACATACATACATGTATATAGAAGAGCTTTTAAAATGTACAAAAATAACGTATTATGCACCTCTTCCTGTATTTTATTTTTCTTATTCAACCATAACTCATCAAAATATCTCCATGAAGAACTGTAACTCATTTGTTCTGAGGGCTGCACAATGTTCCATGGTGTAGATGTGCCAGTCATTCATCTGTCCCCTGATAGTTTTGTGGACACTGGAACTAATGCTGCATAAACACCCAGGTACACATGCCCTTATGCACCACTGCATTTATTTCCATGGGACAGATTCCAAGTGGGATCTGGTTTGAACAATGTGCATATCTGCACTTTCAATAGATGCTGCTGGATTGGCTTCCAAAATGGTCGGAACACTTTACACACCTGGAAGGTAGGAATTTTATCTCCCTTCTAAATCTCAAGAAGCTGAAGTATGGAGAAGGGAGGGAATGTGTTCATGCGCATCAGTGGCAGAGCTGGGGTCCAAACTGCACCTGCTTGGCTTCCAAAACAGTGCTTTTTCCACCCCAGTACTCAGCCTCCCAACATGACAAGCATCTGTCCTGGGCAGCCAGGTGTGTGAGTGTATGTCAGGGTGAAGAGCTGGTTTTCCATTGACTCTCTTGTCCACTTGGCTTGCTGTACCCTCATGTGATCTGCTGGGCCACAGCTGCTGGGCTTGTACTGTTTACAACACGTAATAGCCCTCTCATAAAAGTATAATGATGCACCATTTGTAGGAATAATGATCCTTCAGGAGCAGAAGTGGGTCCTTGACCTTGATACCACTAAACGTTATCTGGGAGGTCATAAGTGATTGTGAGTGCAGGGAGAAGTATGGAGCCTTTTCTACCTGATTAAACACGTTATTCAAGCAAATGCATGTGAAAGTAGACAAGGAAAGACATGTGGGTGCTGTGGTCAGTTTTCTTATCACATCTCTAGTCTTTGGTTATTTTTTTTTGTAAATAACTAACAAGTGTACCATTTCCTGCTTACTTAGTACATTTTTGAGAGAAAGGGAGAGAGAGAGAGAATGAAACCAGCATTAATTTTAAGAATAAACAAGCTGAAGCATCTTTCTGTAGCTGTTGTCAATGGAGTTCATTTTGAGAATCCAATTATGCCTCTGGACATCTACACTGGAAAAGGTTAGCCATAATAATTCAAACAGCATCTCTGTAACAACATCCTTTCCAAATACATTTGAGACAAAACAAACAAGTTTCTGTTTTGACCACAGGGGGAAACATCAGCATGGCGTCGGAATCTTTTCACAGCATAGAGAAGTTCTGCTTGTTTGTGAGCTCTGGCAGGAGCCACATAAATAATAACACTTTATTTTCTCTTGGAAAAATATAATAGAGAGCCGTCAGGTTGACATGGGAATGGCAAAATCATAAAATTCAACAGGTCTAATTCACACTTGACCACGAGCACACAAGCAATGGGAACAGGATTTTCTGAGTCTCTGGCAGAGAGGAAACTTACAGACAAAATAAGAAGCAAGAAAAATCAGAGTGATCCAGTTCTGCATGACGGAGCAGTATTGTATAATCCCTCTAACCGTAAACCTTCTTTTAAACAGCTCTTCAAATAACTGAGCTTTTCTTTTTTTTTTCTTTAATAGCTATTACAGTCACTTGGAATGAATGCTCTAGTTTGAACTAAAAAATACTCAGAAAGTGTCAATTAAAAAAACAAAAACAAATCTAACCTTTTATTTTGAGTCTATGTAGACTTTGTCAATTAATTCCACATCTTCCCAATTTTATGCCACCACTTGCTATAGCTTTCTACATGGCTAATGATACCAATGACAAATACTTGTATAGCATCTTCAACTTTTTCTAAGAGTAGTCTTTACAACTCTCCAGTGAAGCTGGAAAGTAGGTAATTATGCCTAGTTACAAGTGCACAGATCAATTAAGTCACCTGCTCAAAGTCATGTAACTGGGAATAGCCTCGTGAAGGACCTAAACATTCAGATACCTAGTCCAGGCACTTTCTAATATATTACACTTCTTACAAACAGCAAGATAGAGTCACAGTCAGTGTTTACCATCTTCCGCGTGAAATACCCAAGCTCTGGGATGATGAGACACCAATTAGTAGTGACTAAGTGAAAAATGCTGCTTGAGAAGGATCATGAAGCCATCAGTGCCATGAGGGCTGGGTTGATAATGTGTAAGTGGAGGTCATGTTAAAATATACGCAGTGTATTTTCCTATCCTGTAAATCCCCAAATTCCCTGTTTTGACCATTATCTTCATTTCCACCCAACTCTGTCAATCCAATCTCATGGTCACTTTCGAGACCATATTTCTCAGGATCAAACTGTGTTTAAATTCCCCTTTTTTTCTACGCCTTTTCAAGAATACTGAATATTCTTCAATATTCCTCAATTCTTGCTCTCACAGCCCTGTTCCTTAACTTCAGGAACACTCCCAATTCCTTGACACTTTCTTACCAGTCCACTTGACTCCATGATCTAATACTTCAAATACTCTTCTAAAATGCTAAACTTTTTTCTCCTTTGTCTTTTTTACTGCACTCTACTTAAAAATTTCCTAGTCAATCAATCCAACCAGTCTACTTTTAAGCCTGAGCCTGCTGGAGTAAATATCTCAAGATATAAATCTTACTGCCACTAAAACGTTTGATGTTCAGTTTCAACTGGCCCATCTGTGTTGCTTTTTAAACCGTTTACTCATTGATCAACAGACTGTCCCACTGCACATCATTGTGTGAAGGGTGCCCTGAGCTGTACAAGGTAACTGTACTGTTGATCAGCATCCCTTCTCATTCCCCTCACTGGCAATTCCAAACCTGCAAACATAGCCTCAATTTACCTAAAAATACCCAATTTCCTCACCCATTAATAAAAGGTAACTCTATTGTACATTAATAGTTTGAAATCATAACATAAAGTAAACCTCAATCTCCTAATCTTCAACCTAAAGAATTGTCTACGTCTACCTGGATCCTTCTCTCCTTCATTCTCCAACCTCAACATGGGCCATCTATTCTAAAGCTGTCCCATGCTCCCATGCAAGTTCAAGATATCATTTCTCTTCTGAGACCCTGCCACATGAATCAATTCCTCTCCTTCCTAAATATTAAACCACTCTATCTCTATCGATCCCTTCCCTTCAACTTACAAACATGTACAAAACAGAATGCACCTTTGTATAACAGATACTGTGAGCATGCCACCTATATATCTTTAACCTGTTCCATTTCAGGGCACACCAGTATGACTTCAAATTGCTGATATCTGCATCTTTTCGCTTGAGGGCTTCTCTGGCCACTGGAGCCCATTCCACTTTCATTCTGCAAGCTGAAAAGTTTTGAGGCATTCATGAATTTCCCGTTGCCTCTGGAGTAGCCTTCCACCAGTGATTAATGGTAACTGGTATATAAATACCCCAGCTTTGTCAGCAACTAGGTGGGATAAACTCTAAGACACACACCTATCCTGTATTGTTACCAAGAGTTTCCCAATGGGATTAAACTCTAGTTGCCCAAAATAGTAACTTGCTTCAAAATAATTTTTTTAATGCTTCTTTTTTCTGTCTTATTTTAATACTTCTTCAGAACTATTTCCTGGGATTCCCTCCGAAATAAGCTACTTGCACTTGAATCCATGTTTCTGGGAAAACCCAAACCAAGACAACCTTCTTTAATCCTCTGTCCACATGTAATTCCCACACACCCTTTCACTCGTCTGCTGCACTGTTAAGGTACTTGATTGATAATCCTATCATGAAGAAATTGCATTTTGCGACTAGTGTAGAGAACCCAAAATGGCTTAAACGACTTAAGGGATTCCTTTTTCTCATGCAATGATAAGTTCAGAGTTACGAATTTCTGGACTAATGTGGCAGCTCCACCTGATGTGGCAGCTCCACCATGTCATCAGGGACCCACTCATCTGTCCTTTGCCTACCCTAGGCACCTCATGGTCCCCAAATGGCTGAACCCCTCCAGTATCACCTCCACGTTTGAGACAAGGAGATGGGGATGGATTGGCAAGGGGCAGAGGAGCTTTCCTAAGAGTACCGTCCAACAACTTCTTCTTATATCTTACTGGCCGGAATTAGACCGCACCTAACTTCAAGGGAGACTGAAAAAGGTTGTGTTTGTTTGTTTCAAAATCTGGGCTCTTTCTTTAACAATATTAGGTTCTCTTATAAAGAGCAAGAATAGATATTGGGCAGAAAAACACTCATCTCTGCTGTGGGAGTCTACATAACCCGTTGCAGTTTCTCAACTACTGTTACCTGGTTTCCATCACTCAGTGGAAAATGTTCTCTCGTAGTTAATCATTACTGCCTACCTCCTTCCACAATAGACAATTTTCAGTTCATTTCTTATTGACTTCCCTGATTTCTCATTGACCCACCCTATTTTATTTACCACAATCTGTACACATTTCCCTGCATCGAATTAAATTTAAAAGTCCTTATCAAGCCCCTCAGCTTCCCAAGGTAGACTGTTTTATGCTACGGCTAGTTAAGAAGGAATGAAGAGCAACAATAAAATGATGGAGAGGATAGTATCACCCTTCTGCCCAGATCTCCTGAAATCCCTTTTAGCATTCATGTTTATTTTTTATGTATGTATATATTTTCACCTCCACCCTGGGACATTGATGTGCTTTTGCTTCCAACCATTTTGTTCTGAAGACTTCCCTCAATCCCCTGGAGCCCACTCTGCCTGATTAAGGAGCTGGAGATGTTAAAGGAACGTGGCTTCTCCTGTGGATGCAGCCCCCTTGCCTCGGGAAGTAGCCACTCTGAGGGGCGGCTGGTAACCCAGCGCTCCCTGTGGGATTGGGCCGAAGCTCCCCTCTCTGGGACTTTGCCTTAGATCACCCTTCTGCTTGGCTTCTCCCCCATTCTGCCCTGCTTGCTCACTCCATTATTGGTCTTCACTGAGAGCACTTCCTTAATAAATCACTTGCATGCCTCTGGGGGATCAATTTTAAGACAATTAGGTAATAAATATTTGTTGGACTGAAGGAACTGAACTAAACCAAATGAGCCTTTCAAGATGTGTTGCTGCATTAAGATGGTTTTTGAGGTCTTTATGTTACCTTTCTAAAAACTAGAATTTTGGTTCTGGAAAGTACTGTTTTGCTACAGTTTGCAAAGTCTAAGAAATCCAATTGCAATTATTTGCTTAAATGCATAATTTTTTTAACATGCATCTGTAAACCATAGATAAAATCATGTAAGTAATTTTAATACAATATTGTCCAAGCAATTTGGAGTTGTGTTCCACACTAGCATTCTCAATTTTATCATTTCACAAGAATTATGCATTAAAGTTATAAAAATTTTATAAGCAGTTTCTGAGATATCTCTTTGGAGACATGGGAAGATACAGACATATTGTCTTTCTATAAACCCATCCTTTCCTTCCCAAAGAAGAAAAAGAAAATGTGTTGAATTCTCTAATATCTCTCCCTCCCACCATAAGATTCCCAGTTACCAATATATTGCCTCTCAGCTCCAAATCCATCCCTTTTCCTGCTTTGTGATAAGGGAGGTGGACCTTACAGGTATTTCTCTCTCAACAGCCAGCATGTTAACCTTATAAGTAGAGGGCTCTGGAGGGACACCAGAAAAGGGAGGGGATCTCTTCCTGATTCTGGCATGCTCCTCTTGCAGTTATAGCTTTGTCCCTGCAGTGTCCCCGTGGCTAGCAGCAAGAGGCACCCACTCATGCTGGAGTTTAGTGCACTCCCAAGGGCACCTGGCTTATTCTCGGTGATTTTCTGATGAGAGCTTCTTCCCAGTGAATCAATAGTATCTCACCCTACCTTCAGGCAGCTTCCAGGAACCTTTCTAGAAAATTCACATGGTCCCCACGTGGCTTTCCAGAAAGGTAATGGCTTCCATCTTCTTCACTCCTTGGCAGCTTCCTGGTGAATTTCTTTGTGTCCCGGCAGGTGGTTCTCTGCTTACCAGCCTCAGCCTCATCCCACTGACTTTGGACCGCCAGGACACAGTGAATTTTTCTGCCATTCAGTGGATGTCTAGCACACCCTGGCCAACAAGGTCTGAATCCAGCCGTGGGAAGGATGCTTCCCTCCCTAGTGTGTTCCCTCTTTGGGTACCCACCCTCAGCACTAGGGTATCTGTAAGAGTTCTTTATTCCTTCCTCTTAGCCAATCCCCTGTTGCTCTGTTACTCTGTTAATAATTTTTATATTAGACTTCTCTTGTTCTTTCTCCTGATGGAACCCTAAATAATATAGTGACTAAGCAATGCAAAATACCTAAATCGTAAAAATTGTCAGTTCTCTAAATGTGTGAGTTCTTTGAAGAGGTTTATTTTAAAAAGACATTTAAATAAGTTGTGCTTTTCAAATCTCTTTTTCTAAAGTCATTCTTGCACTCTTCAAATCATTTTCAATTTGAAGCAAAAGAAGTCACCAACTCTATTTTAAATATAAAAAGTCAGAGCTGTCACTCTTGGAATATCTACTTAGTGCTTGGCACTTTACAAACAAACATCACATTTAATTCCCAGAAGAACTCTGCAAGACCAACATCATTATTCCTGTTGTAGAGATAAGGAAACTGAGGCTCGAAGATGTGAAATCATTGACCTGATGTCACACTGCTGGTACGTGACCTAGCTGAGATTTAAACCTGCTTTGGAATGGATCCAAAGCCTCCTTCTTGTCTTCATGATATCTCACATAGACATAAATAAAACCTTTCAGGCTGGGTGCCATGACCCATGTCTATAGTCCCTGCTATTTGGAAGGCTGAGGCAGGAGGATCACCTGGGGCCAGGAGTTTGAGGCTGCATTGAGCTATGACAACAACATGAGTGGCCACAGTACTCTAGCCTGGACAACATAGTGAGACTCCCATCTCTAAATAAATAAATAAATAATTTTTTAAAAACCCTTTCAGATATTTATTAATTAGATTAATTAGTTTCTTCACTTATTCCCCAACATTAGTTAGGTATATGCTATGTTTCATGCTAGGAAAAAAGCAAACAAACAAACAAACAAAAAAAAAACCAGAGCACTTGCCCTCAAGGAGTTTGTATTTTAAAAGCACTTTTCTCAACCACTTGGCCTTGACCGTGTATTGCACTTTGACCCTTTTAAAGGGCCTTACCTTACTAAGCAAGCGTATGCAGGGACTAGTACTTTTCCTAAGCTGCTGTGGGCCACCTCCTGCTTACATGCTTTGCAACACTCTGAATTTGATTTGCCTAGTTTTTCTTCCCCTTTTGGATCCCTGTGCCTTAGGACTCAATCT
>CAUYSK010101402.1:0-10425 GCA_963575035.1 Avahi laniger
ATGAAATTAAAGACTTAAATATAAGGCATGAACCTGTAAAAATACTAAAAGAAAACGTAAAGTAAACACTTTCTTGACATTGACCTTGGCAATGATTTCTTGGATGTGAGACAAAAGCATAGACAACAAAAGCAAAAATAGACAAGTAGGACTACATCAAACTAAAAGAAAAGGCAGAGTGGAAAGGCAACATACAGAATAGGAGAAAATATTTGCAGATCATATATCCGAGGAATGGTTAATATACAAAATATATAAAGAACTCCTATAACACAATAGCAAAAAACCAAATAACCCAATTTAAAAATGGGCGAAAGGCATGCATAGACATTTCTCCAAAGAAGACACCCATGGCCAACAGGTATATAAAAGATGCTCAACATCACTAATCATCAGAGAAATGCAAATAAAAATTACAATGAGATATCACTTCACAATTGTTAGGATTGCTATTATGAAAAAAAAAGATAACAACGTTGGTGAAGATGTAGAGAAAAAGGATCCCTTATTTGTTGTTGGTGGGAATGTAAATTGGCACAGCCAATATGGAAAACAGTATGCGGGTTCCTCAGAAAATGAAAATTAGAACTACCATATAATCTGGCAATTCCACTTCTAGGTATACAGCCAAAAGATTTGAAATCAGGATCTCAAAGACATATCTGCACTTCACGTTCATTAAAGCATTATTTACAATAGAAAAGACATGGAAACACTAAATGTCCATCAGCAAATGAACAAAGACAATGTGGTACATATACACAATGGAATATTATTCAATCATAAAAAATAAGGAAACCCTGTCATTTGCTACAACATGGATGAACTTGAAGACTATTATAGTAAATGAAATAAACTAGACAAAAGAGAACAGATACTACATGATCCTACTTATATCTGGAATCCAAAATAATAAAACTCATGAAAGCACAGAACAGAATGGGGTTACCTTGGGCTGGTAGAAGAGGGAATCAAAGGGTATATAGTTGGTTAAAGGGTATATAGCTTCAGTTATGCAAGATAAATAAGTCCTAGAGATCTACTGTAGAGCATAGTGCATATAGATAAAAATACTGTATTATTTGCTTAAAAATTTGTTAGCAGGGTAGATTTTATGTTATCACCACAGAAACTCTTCAGAGATGATGGTTATATTTATGGCATTGTTCATGGTGATATCTCTCAGGTGTACACTTATCTTCAAACTTATAAAGATATATACATTAAATATGTACAGCTTTTTTTGTATGTCAATTATACTTCAATAAAAAGATAAATAAAAATAAAAATATAGATTATCTTCCATTACCTAACTTTGTGACTTTCAGGAAATTACTTAACTGACTTCAGTTTCCTGGGGTGGTTGCAAAGATTAAGTAAAAGTGTAAATGTCAAATATCAGACACACAGATGGCACTTAATAAATGGTATCCTTTTGTTTTAAAAGCTTGGTAGGAATTAATGGAAAATATTTAGCAAAGTACCTAGGACATATGAAAGATGTGAAAACTGCTAAAAAGATTTTGATATTGTTGCTGTGATGATATTAATAATAATGATATTGAAGATACTAAATCCAAAAACTAGGGTTCGAATTCTAACCCCATTACTTACTTGCTTTCTGTGTGAGGCTGACCACGTCTCTAAACTTTGCTTTCTTCATCTACAAATGGAGATGATGGTGCCAATTACCAAGACTGATGGAAGGATCAAATGAAATGATGTCCATGATGATGCTATCTATACTGTAAAGCCATGCACCATTGTTTCCTGTTGCCATAATTCATGGCACTGTGCCTACTCCTGACAACCATCCAGTAAGCTTTGAATGAAAGTCCACTGAATTTTAATGTATCACTGATTGGGTGTGAGAATTTTTCAGCTACCAGTAATATTTGCTTTAACAGTGAAGTGTTTAATGGACAGAAATAATACCTCATTGGAATAACACCTAGAGAAAAGGATTTAGAAAGTACTTTTGGACAATCATTTTTAAACTCAAATTTTATGTGGAAGAATCGATATGTATGTAGCAGCTCTAAAAACAAAGGAAATTAGGATAAAGAACAAAGATTTCCAGCTGTTTGGGCAGAAAATAAAGATGAAGGGGATTAGGATCAGAGAAACAAAATTGTTCTGGTTCCTGTCTCTCTTCTAACTGAAACTTTCATTAAGATGCAGTGGGCAGAATGCCCAGCCTAACCCATAACTAGCATCCTAACTTTTCCTGTATACAGGAAATCCCAGGGATGAGATTCCTACCCATGGCTACTTAATAGCTTCTGTACAGTGCAGCTGCAATGCTTTTCAGAAGCAACTTCCAAACAAATAACAAACACAGAATGAGCCCTGTGTGACCCCTAGCAAATCATTTAACCCCACTGAGCCTTATTTTTTACATCAGCAAAATAATGCTACCACCTATCCACCTCCAAAGTGTTGTCAAGATAAAGGAGTTGATTCTCCAAAAGCACAGGGAGTTCCTGAGATGAAACATGATCTATACACCTAAAGTACAATCACTTAATAATTTATAAGTTCTTGTTTTTGTTTTGTTTTGGTTTGATTTTGATACTGAGACCTTCACTGGTTATTTTAGAGAAATTTTTTCCTGCTATATCTTTTCACTTATATAAGAAAGAGCTGCATGAGTGAAGGGGACCTTGTTGTAACTTCAGAGTCCACAATACACAAGTTTGTAACTGTGGGAAAACTCTTTGAAATATCTACCATAGCTAGGGACTGAGATTTATCTTTTTCCTATTATGAGAGATATATAAAATTTGTATCCATTCAGTAAATATTTATTGAATTTAGCCTTTCTTCCAGAAAATGTACAAAGCCCTGGGAATACCAAAAAGATTAAAATAGGTCCCACCTGGAGAACAACTGAATTAGGAAGACAGTTTCAAAAACAAATAGTTAAAATGTGGCATGTGTTACAATTCTTTTCAAGCTGTTATTAGAACATGACAGTGGAAGTGGCTAATTTGTTGTCTGGTTGGTTTGATTTTTTTTAATTGCTAAGAGCCCCGTAGACCAATTACAGCTGCTGGTAGCTCTTTGGGGCATTTAATGACCAGAAGCTGTTAGAGAAAAAACCAAGAATATGAGCCTATGGGCTAGAAGACCCAAGCCGTTAGCCCATTTTTACCATTAATTAACTGAGTGAATCTTACGTGCAAAATGATTTGGTTTCCTAGGTGACTGCTAAAATTGCTGTCATATCTTATGAAACCTTTCTGATATTGTATTTCTTGCTATTTATCTTCCCCCGTCTCCTGAGCACTGTGTCTTTAAATCATTTGAAGTTAAGAGAAAATTGTATTTTTTTCTTTTATTGTGAAAAACTAACATTATTATTAGGTCATGTGAGAGATTCACAGACCACTGTCCAGAAATTAAGATTTCAGTCTGACCCTTTGTAAACTAGCAAAAACTTGCCTGCATTTATGATTTTCTGCTTTCTGGAAGATGCCTCAGCCCTGTCAAATGTTTTCATAAGGTTAGGAAACAGATTAGTGTAAGTGGAATGACAGAGCCAACAACATTACAGTATGTAAATGAAGGGCCTCGACAAAGCTTCCTGAAGGGAAATGATTTAACGAGTTGGCTAAATCGGCTACGTATGAAAAATCGATCAACAAAGAACAAAATAATGAACAGCCCTAGGATATTTCCACTGCTTGAGAAAAGAAAACAGATTATTTTTCATTTCAAAATCTCTGTCATTAACACTGAAAATACTTAGGCCTCAATGACCCTGAAGAATTTTTGAGTCAAGACTTACTAGCAGAACAGAGCTCACAATAAAATAGTTCAGACTGCCAGAAATGGGCTGGAGAACTGACAAGAAACAAACTGCCTGCTGGGTTGAGAACTGTCAAAACTTCACAAAAAATGGGTATTTTAAACAAGCCATTATTTGACGGTGGCAAGGGAAGGGGGGGAATACTCGGGTTCTTCCCCACCATGAACTTCAACTTTGGATTTTGGAGGAGTAAAGGCAGCTTTATTTAGAATAATGCTTTAATCAAAGCCCACATTTCCATGAACTCATGTCATTTTTCCTTTGCAGCCAGCTTAGCTTCCTAGCACGCCAGAAACAAAAGGCTCTGCTGGCAGAACCATGCTGACATAGTCTAGCTGTTGCTCTTCCAAGGCATCCTGTAAAACCCTGCCTCCTGTTTAGGGGGATCTGGGAACCCCTCAATGCCTCCCACCACACGCACAGGCCATCGGATAAGGGTATCTCTCCCAGGGTATTCCTCCTTCTTACCACATTATTACTGCATTGCTTCTGATTTCCATTTCAAGGGTTTTAAATTGACATTTTAAGTAAAGTAACATCGGCCTAAAACTTAGTTTGTCAGCATGAATGTGCTTTGCTTCTCCTTTTGAAAGAAAAGCTTAAAGCTCAGTAATTAAAATGCTGATTAACTTTTAAATACTGAAGTGTTTTATTCTGCTTCTGAGAAATTCATGCTTCGAGCTGTGATTTTTTTTCTATGTGGGGCCAGGGGTGTTTCTTCTTATTTTCAAATGTGGAGCATTAAGAAAAAGGGCAAGTGAAGCTCAATTGAATGCACTAGGGATGTTATGAACACAAATGAACCCCAAGGAGGAGTATTAGTTCTGTGGAGCATAAACCTTTGCAAATGCCAATGGCTGGGAGAGATTGGAGCACTGACCTTCAGGGATGGGAAGGGGGAGACCGGTAGAGAGATGAGACTGGAGAAGTACGAAGGAGCCAGATCACAGGAAGGGGTTTGATTTAATTCCAAGAATAATAAATAAAAAGATGCTCAAGGTTTTTAAATAGGAGACTGATATGATCTAATATGTTTTTAAAAGAACATATGTTTTAAGATTTTTAATACATATCAATGTGTATGATGTGCATATGACAGCTAACACATACTGAATGCTTACTACGTGCCACGTAATATTCTAAGAGCTTTACATAGTACCCTATGAAGTAGGTGCTATTGCTCTCTTTACAGATAAGGAAACTGAGGCACAGAAAGTTAAGTAACTTGCTCAGAGTAACACACCTTGTAAGTGGCAGAGCTGTGATTTAAACACAAGCAATCTTATTGAAGCACTCATGCTCGTTAATCACTCTGCTACACAGCATGAGCTCAATGATCAGTTAGTCTAAGGTTTCCGATATTATCCTATACCTGCAGCACAAAACATATTCCAAAGAGTCAATATAGAATTTACTTCACTTCTTAGTCTTATGGGCCAATACTGTTATTAAGTATGGTAAATTCTGGACTTTTCACTATTTCTTGATTTCTCAGTGAATAAGGGAATTCAGTAAGTGTGCTCTGGTGCCTTACATGAATTTTCCTTAGGAAGCACTTCAGAATAACAACGATGACAATAACAACCAACATAACAGCAAAATCCCTTTTATCCTCAAACGTCCCCTTTTACTCTCTGCTTTAATTGATACACAAATATTCCCTGAGGGTTTTTCTTTCTTTTCAATCATTGTAAATTACTTTCTGTCCTAGAAACCATGCTCCTCTAAATCACTTCAACTGTATTTTTTCTTCTCCCTCAAATCTCCAGTTCCGTTAAAGGTAAGCAAGCAGGTATCAATCATCACCCGCTACTCCTTACTGAGTCATTTAATGACCTCCCTGAGACCTCTCATCCAGTGACCCCACCACTTTCTCATAGACTATCAATTCCTTGCGTTTTCCTTCTTCACCCAGCTTAGATTCCTTTGCTCCTCATCATAATCATGCTCTTGTTAATACCCCATTCGACCCTGTCTCTTCCCATCACACTTGCTTAGCAAAACACCTGAATAAACTCAACCATTTGCTTTTTCAGTTCCTGAAAAGGTGTAACACTTTAAATTTGTGGCTTCCAACATCAAATACTTCAAATTCCACTTCTGCCTCAAGTAAGTGTCTACCCTAGCCCCAAGTAGTTTATTTGGAAAATTTTAAAGACGCCTACACCCCATTCCAGGCCAATTAAGCCAATCCTTAGGGGTCAAGGAAACTTTCACCTGTCTTTAAACTGCTTGGATGATTCTAATGAGTTGCCAAGGATAAATAAACTCTGCCTTTATCACTTTCAGCTGCTGACCTTGTCTCACACTTCTTTGAGAAATAGAAGCCATTAAATAAAAACGCTTTATCTTTCTACAGATAATCCACAAAAGTGTGTCAATGCAATCTCTAGATTATACCCCAAATCTGACCATGTCTCACCATCTCCAACTGCTGCAACCCTGGTCCAAGTCACCCTCATCTCACACCTCATCGCAGGAGCTTTGCAGTTGCCTCCCTAATTCCATGTCCTTTCCTGTTAAACCAGTCTCCTCCCAGCATCTAGACTGACTTCTTCCAAATGGTAAAAACATTTTATTACTTCTCTTCTCATCAAGAGTATAATCCAAGCTCTTTGCCAAGGCCTTCAATATCTGTGTGATCTATCCCCTGCTTAACTACCAAATCTCATTCACCCCGTTGTCCCTCGTCCCCTCTCACAACGTAATGCGAACTTTATCATCCCACAAATCAAGACCCTCCCATAGCTGCTTCTCCGGGCTAGAAAGATCTCTGGCCTGTTCTCATCCCCACCTCCACCTTTAACTTGGTTAACTCCTGCTCATATTTGAAATTTCCACCTAAATATCCCTTCCATGGAGAAACTGATAACTGCTTCCTTGTAAATCTCTTTGTTCCTATTTATTTTCCTTTCTTAAAGCACCTTAAATTTTTCCCCTTAATACTTTTCACTTTGTGTAACTAGATTATAAATTTATATTTAGACATTTAATGGCTATAAGCTCCATGCAATCAGAAATCATGTTTGAATTCTCCACTACATACAATGAGCTTAGTTTGGTTCTCATTACATGGTACAAAAGCAGTATCTATCTGCTGATCATTTGCAGTATTGAAAAATTCACTATAAATCATCCCCAGCTTGTTTCTAGGGAATCTAAGCAATTCGATAAAGTATTTCCACAGATTTCTAACAAATTTGTTTAAAAAATTAAGCCGAAACAATAATTTCTGTAATATGATTACAAGTTTGTCAAACTATATTAGAAGAAATTCAGATTGGATTATTGGGCCTTGTGTAAAGTGTTCTCTTTCACAATAATTCATGCACAATTATGTTCCCCAATATATCCAGATCATAGCTTATTCTACAATTATAAGATATCAGAATTAAATGCACATCAGAATATGTTTCCATCTGATAAATGAATTATCCTTATCTGCCATTTTTTACTTTGGCACTCTGATAAATTAAAAAGACATACACTAATTCAATTTTAATAGTCAATTCAAATGGACCATCTTTTGGACATACCAATCCTTGCATGTATTTTCAATTTAATATACTCTTATCTATATAATTTAATTCTATCTTCTTTGATTCATTCTTTCATTAATTTTTAAGTTGAATGCAGAGCTCATTAATTTTCATTTATTCTCCTTTTATACTATAAAAATTAAAGCTGTATGTATGAGCCGCTAAATTAGGGATTGGCAAGCTACGGCCTGCAGGCCAAATGCAGCCATGTTCTGTGCCCCCATGGCTAAGAATTTTTAAAGGTTTGGAAATAAACAACAAAAAAAAGCATATGTGACAGAGACCATATGTAGACTAAAATATTTACCCCCTGACTCTTTGACAATCCTTGGTTTAAATAATGCTCTAGCTCCATCCTATAATTTTCTTATGCAGAATTTTCAGTGTTATTTAATTGTAATATATCTATTTGCTATTATAATTTCTTTTTTGACCTATGAATTATTTAGAGATGTGATTGTTGATATCCAAATTAAGTATCATTTTTTCTTTTGTTTCATTGTTGACGCTAACTTAATTTCTTTGTGGTAAAGTGACTTGCCATAAATACTAGCATATATTTGAAAAAAGCCTGGACTTGCTTTATGACTTATGACATTATCAATGTTTTTGTATCATCCATGTTTGCTTGAAAAGAATCCTTATTCTCCAAATGCTTGTTATGTGATTCTATTTATATCCATTAGACCTAGTTTTTTAGTTTTTTCAGATCATCATGATCCATATTAACATTTTATTGATTAATCTATTAACTACTAAGAAATATAGGCTAATATCTCTCATAACAATGGTAGATTTATCGATTCATCATTGTACTTCTCATTATTTTTGCTTTATATATCTTACAGCTATATTATCAGTTACATATAAGTTTAAAATTGTTATATCTCTCGATGACTTGAATTTGTAGCCAATATATATAATATACAGTGGACTTATCATTAGCAATACTTTTTGCCATTAAAATAATTTTATCCAATAGTAGTATATGTATAGCAATAGTCTTCTGATT
Organism: Avahi laniger; assembly: GCA_963575035.1. NCBI lineage: Eukaryota > Metazoa > Chordata > Mammalia > Primates > Indriidae > Avahi > Avahi laniger. The sequence goes on from CAUYSK010101402.1 coordinate 8,363, forward strand.
AATATTTGCCTGGTTTATTTTTTTATATCACTACACTCTCAATCTTACTATTTCACTATAAATAGAAGTTGACTGGGGTTTTAAAAATATTAGCAGGTCTCAATAATTTAACTGGAAAGTATACTTTATTTAAATTTATTTTGATTACTGATATGTTTGGATTATTTGTACCATCTTATTTTGTGATTTATTTCTCTATAATTTGTTCAATTTTTCTATTTCTAAGTTATCTTTTAACTCATTTCATTTTTCTAGCATAAAGAAAATAATACATTCTAATTATCATAGAAGTGTTCAAATACATATTTAAGTTGACAGAATCTATAATTAATCGATATATTTATTGTTCTCCTTAACAAGGATATTAGAGGGCTTTAACTGCAATTATTCCTTTTTAAGTACTAAAGATTAATAGTAAGTTGTATCTTGCTTGTTTTATATTCCTTCATATTAGACAATATTATTGTCTTACATATTCACTTTTTGTTTAGAAATTTATCTATGTTTGTCATATCTTCCTGCTTCTCAAATATTTTTTATATAATCAATCCTCACTATTCATGGATTCCATGTTTGTAAATTTGACTGCTTGCTAAAAGTTGTTATCCCAAAATCAATACATGTGGCACTTTCACAGTCATTCAAGGATATACACGTACTCAGAAAATTAACACATTTGATTCTCACGATGCACAAATTTCCAGTTTAGGATGAACAAGGTGATACTCTGCCTTCTTCTTTCAGATTTCACACTGTAAACAAGTGCCCTTGTCATGGTCCATTTAGTGCCATATTTTTCACATTTTTACACTTTTTGTTGGTGATTTCACTGTTTAAATGGCCCCGAGGATAATGCCCAAGTGCTGTCTAGTATTCCTAAGAGCAGGGAAGCTGTGATGTAATTTAGGGAGAAAATACATGTGTTCAATTCATGCCTTTGTTCAGGCATGAATTTTGGAGCTGTTGACCATGAGTTCAACATTAATGAATCTGTAATATATATTAAATAAGGTGTCTTTAAACAGAAACACTTATAAAACAAGGTTATATATTGATTGTCCAGTGATATTGTTATAACCAGAGCCTCCAAGGAGCCTAACTCTGTCTTTTCTTTAAGACAAATGGTTCAGTATTTGCTAATTCAATGTTCATGGCAACTTCATGGAACAAAATTACTCTGGAGAATAATAAGAATCAACTGTGTTATGATTTTCCTTCCTCCTGGAATAGATTACTTAAAAATCCATTGGAGGTCTATTGGTTGTAAATACACTCAGTTTTCATTTATTTAATTACATCTTTATTTTGTCTTCATTCTTGAAAGATAGTTTCACTTGGTATAAAATTTCAAATTGACAACTACTTTCGTTTAGCACACTGAAAATGCTTTTCCATTGTTTGCTGGCTTCCATGATTACTACTAAGAAATCAGCTATGAAGCAAACTGCTATTCTTGCCAAGTAATCTCTCTTTACTCTCTGATAACTGTTAGACATTCTCTTTACTCTTCTAAAGTTCATTAAACTTCATGATTCGTGTTTTTAATCAGTTCCAGAAAATGTACATTGATTTTTTTTTTCTCCCTGAGTATTATACCTCCTCCATTCTCTCTTTCTGGGAGACTGAAGAGATGTATTTTAGATCTTCTCAAACTACCCTCTGTATCTCTGTAACCCTTTAACATTTTCTGTTTCTTTGTCTCTTGTTAGCTGTGAATATTTTCTTCGAATTGGCTTTCAAACCACTAATACTCTTTATCTGAGCTATTCTGAATTTTAACAATCCCTTGAATTTATAAATTCAAATATTATTTATAATAATTTCTAATATTGGAGTTTTATTTGATTCTTTTCTTAAAGCTGTCTTGTCAATTTTTACATTCTCTCTATTTTAGTTACTTTTGATACCTTATTTTATCCTAAACATGTACATTTATATTTTATCTATTATTTCTGGTATTTGTCATTTATGCTGTCTAGATTCTTCTGTTTGCTGTTCCTGCTGATGCTTCTGCCTGATGATACATTCTTATGCTTTGTGATTTTTTTTTTGGTCTTCATAAT
>CAUYSK010101404.1:0-19703 GCA_963575035.1 Avahi laniger
TGCACACAAGTGCCCAGACTCCCTGCTCCCTTTTTACTCAGCAGTGAAAAGAGGGAAGAAGCAGTCACAGATCTGACCCTGGGGCAGAAGTAGAACATTCCAGGGTTGGAATGTTACAGTGGCACCAGCCGTAGCACCCAAGGCTCACAAGCCGTTCCTTCTCTCTGGAGCAAGGCACCTACAGATCCTTCGGTCAGGTGTCTGTATCAGTTTGCAGGTCTGCTGCAGTGGAGGAGCCCTCCCACTGCCCTGGTTGCAATATCGTCAGGGGAAGCTTGGCGTCCCTTTCTCAGGTGTGTGCACCTTCCCCAATTACCTCCGGTCCTGCTGAGCAGATCGTCCCACTTCTATCTTCCTCACTTCACTCCCACATCCTCTCTGTGGAATCCCAGCTCTCTCACTCAGTCAATGATCCAAAGGTGGGTATCTATTCTTCAGTTTCCATACTCTCTGCAAGAGCAGCATTGTGCAGGCTGCTTCTAGTCTGCCACCTTGGCCTCTGAAAATCTTGGTGCAGTTTTTAAAAAAGACCTGAAAACACTTGGTCCAGTACATTCTGGACACTCTTTTTGTAAAAATGGACCCTTGGCATGCATATATTCTCTGCTCATCCAGGCAATAAGTTTATGCAGGCATAAAATTTCTGTTCTGGTGGGTATTTGAATGTATTAATACTAAGCAGAAGAGCAGTAAATGAAGTATAAGGAAGTATGTTTGGCAATAGAACTAAACCATATTCTTTAATCCAGCTTTTATAAACTGAAATTTGATCTCCATCTGTTTTACTCACATGTTTTACCTTTCTTATAACTCCAAAGTCTCCAGTGGAAGAATAGTGTTACTTAGTTATCTCTCTAAGCCCCACTCTGTGCAAACCTTGGTACCACAGTCGCATAGAGCTCACGCTGTGTTATAACGAAAACACTGGTGCCCAAGAGGTTAAAGCTAATAGCTCAATATTGTGTGCCTGTGCCATGAAAGTCCAAATTTCAGAAGTCCTAATGTAATGCTATTGGTAGTGAACCACGATTCTTTCTATTTGAGGGGAGGGGAGGGGTCATTGGAGTCCGTCTAAGAATCTGATGAAAACTAAGAAACCTCTCTTCTGAAAAATTCACATTATTACATTAGCACATATATTTGCAACAATTTCAGGAAGTTCACAGACTCCCTAAAGCCTAAAAACTGACCCTGAGTGCTCCATAGAGTCTAAGGTAAGGACTTGAAACTCACTCTTACTATGTTTATTCCTTTTTAATTTGTACTTACACTCTTCCTCCTACTCTAATTTTATCTTTCTACAAATATCATTCTTTCTATAACATCCACTGGTTTGTCTAAATTTGTCTAATTTTATCTAAAATTTAAAATTATAAGCTAGCATATTTCTTGCTTGTCGGCTCCATATACTAAGTGTTAAATGATATTTATCCATGGAAACAAATATTAATAATATCCCCTCCATGACAGCATGATACAGCTATTACAATATATACAAATTACCTCTAAACATGGACTCCTGAAACTAGATTTTGACATAGCTGAACTGAATTGAATTTTGAAAGTTGAAGTGATGCCTTTAAATCACATGGAAATGGACTCAGATATAAATATGGGTAGGTTTAATAAACTCGGAACACTTAAGTTTGGTCAGCATTATACTATCAAGATGTCTAGAATAGAACTGTCTGAGCATTTTAAGTTGAATTCACATATAAAATTGATTAATAGTGAACAGCTGGCATGGTTCTAATGTTCATTGACTCTCACTTCATGCCAGTTGTGTATAGAATTAAACATGCAAATAAAAATTATTCATATTATGCAACATGAACATAATAGCATCTGTCATCCTCTTTGTACGACAGCCTGTTAAATGTGAGTTTCACCCAAGGACTTAAGGGCCAACAGAAAATGCCTTCCAGGGGAAGTGTTAGATCACACACAGAATTCATAAAGACGTCGGGAGCAGTTTACAAGCCTCACCCCTTAGCCACATTAATTGCATTTTGAAAATCAAATGTTGGCTACTCAAAGAGTTTGGTTTGTTTTTTTTGGTTTTTTTTTGTTTTGTTTTGTGGGTGTTTTTGAAGACAGAGGATCTTCAGAGAGATCCTTCCCCCAAGAGTGAAGAAAATCGATGCATTTCCTCATCACCTCAAGTCAAGAGAAAGGGGCTTTATGTGTCTCCAAAGTTAGAGGACATGGTCAACTGGTGTCTTTTTCTTGACTCGAAGATCTAAGGCATAAGAGACAAGCTTTAAAATGACAGAGTCAAAGAAAAATTACAGGATCCTGGATGCCCTGCAATAAATGAGTTTTTCAAAGCAAATAATGTGAGTGAGTATTTGGGGAGGGCGGGAGGTGGGGCGCTCATGGGAGAACCAATGCTCAGTCTTGTCCAACATTCAGCTTTGCCCAATGTTCAGTCTTGGCTGAACATCTGCCAAGTGCATAGAATGCTGATGCCAGGTCATGGGAGAGCCACCAAATAAGAATTTCTTGTCCCTTTCCTCACCTTTCTCCTGTGTGCAACCCTAGTGCAGTAGGAACAAAAGTGGGGGAAGAGAGGAGAAGCTGATTGAGTCCCGCTAACCAAACAGAGACTTTGCACACGTACTAAGCCCAGTCTAGGGAAGGGAGAAGACTAACCACGAAATGACGAGCACAGTTGTGCGTATCATGCAGGACTAGACATCTTAGTCACTGGAACAATAATGTTTCCATTTGCTGGAAGAGACTGGAATGCCCAGAAATCATGTCTTCAATTTAATCCTGGACAAAAGAGGAATGAGGACAGTGGGAGCCAAAAATAAAATCGTTTATTATCAAATCCTTCAGGAAGTATTTGTTATTAAATATTGTGAGGACCAAAGGAAACAAAATTTATTTTTGAAAAAGGATGGAGTTTAAATTAAGATATAAAATTGATCTCACAGTGCTCTAGAAACATAAGTAAGGATAAGCAGGCCCCTGCCAGAGAGGAAAAGAATAGACTAATAGCAGAAAACAGATTGGTCAGTTTATATAAACTGACCAGTGAGACATAATTATCTAGTTCTCACATGGTTTTAAACACAGAAGCATAATATAGCATGTATAAAATTGAAAGAAAACTAACTAGTATTATGGTTGTCATGGGAAAGCCTGCCAAGGCACCAAAGTAGGCCAAGACCTCAAACCAGACCCTATGTTTAATGACATGAAAATAAAAGAAGAAAGCAATGTGAAGTGAGTGTCTATGGACGATATTATTGCAAGATGACCCTAAGTGAGATGAAGGAACACAAAAGGAAAAGGTGTTTGGGGCAGGTTTGGTTTGTACAAAAAATGTAAAAGCCAGGTTTTCTGCTTTGGTACTTCAGTAGTGTGTCCAGTGGTGTGCCGATAAATGCTTAATAACTAGCTCTTTAGGGAAGAAAAGGAAAAAAAAAGCCCTGGTTTGTTGCGTTTGCTGATTTCCATGGTGTAAATACTCCCCCATGGCTGTTTTCAGGCTGCCAAGGGGAAGTCACCACCTGCACGATTGGAAAAGAACCGAGCAGTATCTCACTCTGTATTTCCACATCACAGACAAAGGAGTAAATTACCTCAAGGGCATATAGCAGTAAATGGAGTAAAATCATTAGGAAGTCATGACTTTTTGAGTATTTATTGCCTTGTTTTTAATATTTAATTTTAAGTTTATATGATTTAATTTTAATGATGGCTATGGTTAACAACCAGCACAAAATTTGTGAAATTTGAGCCAGTTAGGGCCAGCGTCAGCCCATCCCTGAAGTCAGATATGTTGTTTCTCCTGATGACTCTGGGGAAATCCAGTGCAAGAAAAATAAAAAGTTTTTGGTAAAAAATCCAAACGCTTGACAACATGCTCTGTTAGTTACACCGTGGGGAAACTAGTGCTCTTATTTCTTGTTAATGAGAATGCAAAATGTGTGAGTTTCATGAAGGGAGTTTGGCTATACATAGCATAATAACATATGCATTTGTCCTTTCTTCAGCAATCATGTTGCTAGGTATCTTCCCTGAAAATACACCTCCACAAACATGAGACATACTTACAAAATTATTCATTCAGGCATTAGACATAATAGCAAAATATTGGGTTGTTTGGAAAACAACCCAAATTTCAACCGGTAGGGTAATAGTTAGGTCGTCTATGGGACAACCACACAATGAAGTACTATACAGTCATGAAAAAAGATCTCTTTGAACAGATTGGACTGATCTCCAAGATAGATTTCTCATTTTTAAAAAAGGTACAGAACAGTGTATATAGTATGTTATCCTTTTGTGTAAGAAAGGAGAGAAAATAAAAATATGAATATGTATGAATGTGGATTTTCCAAAGAGAAATACTGAAAGGATAAATGAAAAATTATCTTTAGGGGCCTTGGGTGAGAGAGATAAGATGGAGGAAATAAGATTGGAAGTGGAACCTCTCCGAGAAAATCCTTTAAGAACATTTTTATGTTATATATATTCAAAATACCATCAAAGATTTTCAAAAGCAAACCTAAAACTCAAAGCATACTACAACAAATGGACCTAACAGGTAATATTAACAGGTGGTATTTTGAACTCCATACTCTGACCATACATCATTTATGGGTTATATTATCAGAATAAGACAAATTGCAAAGAAATTCTAACCTTCATTCGGTAGTTATACAGTCAAAAGTAACAATAAATTTCAGTTTTCAAATGTTTCAGTGTATGTTGCTGTTATGGTTTAAATGTTTGTGTTCCCTCCAAAATTCACGTTGAAACTTAATACTGTTACAATAGTATTAAGAGGGGGGACTTTTAGGAGATTATTAGACCATAAGGGCTCCGCCCTCATTAATGGATTAGTCTCCTTATAAAAGGGCTGGAGGGAGCTAGCTGGGCCCTTTTGGGCTTCTGTCCTTCCACCATGAGAGGACATAGTGTTTGTCCCCTCCAGGGAGGACACAGCAACAAGGTTCCATCTTGGAAGCAGAGACCAGAACCTCACCAGACATTGAATCTTCCAGCACCTTGATCTTGGACTTCCCAGCCTCCAGAACTGTAAGAAATAAATGTCTATTCTTTATAAAATATCCAGTCTAAAGTATTTTATTATAACAGACTGAATGAAGTAAGACAGTTGCAAAGCTAGGCAAATAAGAAAACTACTGACTATCAAATTTGAATTGAAAATGTCAATACCAATATAAACTTGGGGCTTTTTAAAATACATTTCCTAACTCAACATAAGAAGCTAAGGGTATGGAGAAGGATTAATTCATTTTCAGCAGGTGATTGAACTAAGTCCCCCTGGACTCAGCTCCCTGGACTGAATTTCAAACAACATCTAGGTATGAGTGTGAACAAATGAGCTCAAAAACTGGAGGCACATCAGAGTTACCCCAGCCTCCTATGTAGGATCCTTCCCATAAACAGGCATTCCAGAAATACTCAACAAACATCCACCAGGCTTTACTGCTCCCGTGTTCAGTGACACCCAAACAACTTCTCATCTGCTGGTTTCTTTCTCCAATGGGTTTTAGAAGGACTAACCTACATAAACCTTTCATGTTTTAAACAGCAAGTTTTGGGTGGAGGAGGATCTTTAAAAATTCCAGACTTCTCCTAATAAGGACGGATAGGTGCTCGGGCAATCCTTTTGAACACTAAGAAAGACATATATGCTTTGCCTACATTTGACCTCTCTTGACCTCTGATGTTTGATGAGAATGACTGCAGCACACGCAATGATAGCATTACATCCCAATGTTCGCTTTAGCATCCATGAACAACCACTACCACTCAGCCTAATTTTTCCATTATAAATTGAATGTCTGTGCATGTATGTGTGTGTGAATGTGCTACGAAACTCACACTGAAACACACTTGCTCGCCATATGTTCAGATTAAGCAGGAATCAATACACCATCAGGAAGAGCCTTTTCAATCTTGAGCTGGGAGAAAAAAGCAGATTCCAGGGAGCAAATCAATGCTCCCATGGCAATTTTAATTATTACTTATACTTCGAATCCACATTACTTTGAAAGAAAAAGGAAACATTGATACCTTGGGAAGTAGAATTTGGAGGGCTGAATAGTTCAGGCAAATGAATTATTTAATCTCCCCCTCTCAGCATAATCTTCTTGTTTTCTCTCTCTTACCTCATGTGTCAAAGAAGAATAAATTCCCCAGAATAAAGGAAGATGCCCAAAATATAAATCTCTCATGTAAAAATTATTAATCTGTTTTGGGACTTTTCTGTAATTTTTAAGGGCAAAACCATACTAAATATTAATAGAATTTGGCTTTCCGTGACATAAATTTGAGCAGCTGACATCAAAGTGACTGACAATGGATAAAGTGCATCCACAGCCAGGCAAATTGCATCAATCTCTTGTTTAAATCTGTGTCTTCACAGAAACTGTCGGTAATAGATCTTCAGTCACAGTAGCCAGCTGCTCAGAATGATACGTTACAGGATGTAAGAGGTCGGCTATGCCAGGAAATTATTCCCTACTCCTTTAGTTTGCAGCATCTGACAAGGTTAGTGACAGGCATGTCATGGGGTGTCAGCCACAACCGTGAGAACTGCCACCACGTTATTTGTTTCTTCTCTCCTGCCTGTCTACTCCTTCGGGCTGTGGAGTCACCAACTTAGAGGAGCAGGCCCCAGCCATGTGTTCCCGATTGGGACCGTCTACCTTAAATTCAGGATGGCAAAACATTTCAACCATTATCAATCTCCCAAAACTCTAGTTTGGCCCAACCTAGCAACCTTGAAATTTTTAGCAAGGGGATCTCTTTACAGTATTTGTATATGGAGTTTGGGGGTGTTTGTGTGTTTGTTTGTATGTTTTATTAAATCAGGACTGATGTTATTGTGGGAAAATGCAGACACACAGAAATCAAAGAGTCTTACACTTGAAAGGTACTTCAGAGATGATCTTGTCACTGTTCATTCTGCTGCATCTTCCCAAGATGGATTCTGGAAGGGAGAATTATATGTTGGGAGTGAGTAGGGGTGTGAAGTTTTTATTGAACATTTGAAAAAACTTCAAACTTACAGGACAGTTGCAAGTACAACTACATATCTTTTCTTTAACTTCACCAATTGCTAATATCTTTCTACATTTGCCTTATTTCTCATAGATACAGAATAATTATTATTACTAAACTACTTGAGAGCAAACTTCAGACATGATACTTTACCCCTAGTATTCCTAAATACTTCAGCATGTATCTCCTAAGAACAAATGCATTACTGTATCTTATACAGCCATGTTAAAATAACAAAATTCAGAAAATTTGACGTTGACATACTACCGTTTAGCCCAAGAGTTCAAGATTCTATTAGCATGGCTAACAGGGAATGCTTGGAACATGTTCCAAGTTCATCTTTGTGTTTTCCCTACTCTCACCTCCCATAGCATAAGACAGTTCTCCAAAAAGCATCCCTGGTTAAATTTAGGAATGGTATTTGAAACCAGGATCTGGGTATTTGTCCAAGTCTTGACGGCACAACAGAAAGTCCTTGTTATGCGCTGAAACATACTAGCACAAAAACAGGCTCCCTGCTCCCCACTCCTCATTCCTGTCAGTAAGGAATGGGTTTCCAGAGATGACTGTTATTTTCTGAAGCATTTTGTGTACTTCTTCTACGCATACTGTACCTGTCAATCTCCTGCCTTTAAACCCACACAGAAGCAGAGCTTTTGGAATAAGGCTGCAATCAACATGGAAGTACAGGTATCCTTTCGACCTATGGATTTCACTTCCTTTGGCTATATATCGAGAAGTGGAATTGCTGGATCATGTGATAGTTCTATTTGTAGTTTTTTGAGGAACCTCTATACTGTTTTCCATAATGATTGCACTAATTATAGTCCCACCAACAGTGTACAAGTCTCCCCTTTTCTCCGTATCCTCGCCAACACTTGTTATCTTTAAACTTCTTGGTAACGGTCATTCTCACAGGTGCAAGGTGATAACTGACAGTGGTTTTAATTTCCATTTCCTTAATGACTAGTGATGTTGTGCCTTTTTTCATGAACCCATTGGCCATTTGCATGTCTTCTTTTGAGAAATATTTTTTCAAGTTACTTGCCCATTTTTCCATCGGTCAAATAACTTGAATAACTTTTCTTACCAGATGTATGGTTTACAAATATTTTCTCCTACTCTGTGGGTTGTCTTATTACTTTATTAATTGTTTCCTTTGCTATGGAGAGCTTTGTAGTTTGATGCAATTCTATTTGTTTATTTTGGCTTTTGTTGCCTGTGCTTTTGAAGTCATATCCAAAAAAATAATTGCTCAAACTAAGGTTATGGAGCTTTTCCTTTATGTTTTCTTCTAGTAGTTTTACAGTTTCAGATCTTGTATTGAAGTATTTAATCTGTTTTAATTTGATCTTGTATGTGGTATGAGATAAAAATCTAATTTCATTCTTCTGCATGCACACTGGAATCTGGAATACTATTCAGCTTTAAAAAAGAAGGAAATTATATCATTGGTGACAACGTGGATGAAGCTGGAGAACATTACGCTAAGTGAAATAAGCCAGGCACAAAAAGACAAATACTACATGATCTCACTTAACAGGATCAAAAAAGTTAAATGCATAGAAGTAAAGAGTAGGATCATGGTAACCAGAGGCTAGAGGGGAAAGGGGGAATAGGGAGTCAAAGAGTACAGAGTTTCAGTCAGACAGGAGGAATAATAAGTTCTTGAGATCTATTGCACAGCAGGATGATTATCGTCAATAATAATATATATTTCAAAATAGAAAGTAAAGTCCGGGTGTGGTGACTCACACCTGTAATCCTAGCACTCTGGGAGGCCAAGGCGGGTGGATCATTTGAGTTCAGGAGTTTGAGACCAGCCTGAACAAGAGCGAGATCCCATCTCTACTAAAAAAATAGAAAGAAATTAGCTGTACAACTAAAAATATATATATATATAAAATTAAATCAAAATAGAAAGTAAATTTCAAATGTCTCATCACCAAAAAATGATAGACAAGTAAGGTGGTAAATGTTAATTAGATTGATTTAATCATTATACATCATATACATACATCAAAACATCATGTTTTACCCCACAAATATATACATTTATCATTTTTCAATGAAAAATAATATTAATTTTATAGTCAGACGTGGTGGTGCATGTCTCTAGTCCCAGCTGCTCGGAAGGCTGAGGCGGGAAAATCTCCTGAGCCCAGGACTTCAAGGCTGCAGTGCGCCGTGATTGCCCTGTGAATACACTGCACTCCAGCCTGGACATTATAGCGAGACCCATCCCTGACAATTAATAATAACAATTTTTTAAACACCAGGCTAATAGAGAATGCCCAGTTGCTGTCATGCGGAGATGAGGGAGCATTATCCTGCTAATTCTAACTAGCTTGAGAGAAGCACAGGGGGTCTATCTTTGAGAAGTCTCACCAGACTTTTTTATCCATTTCTTTATTTTTTTAATTGTGGTAAAATATACATAACATAAATTTACCATTTTAATTATTTTAAATTGTATAATTCAGTGGCATTAAGTATACTTAAAATGTTATACAACCAATGCCACTATCTGGTTCCAGAGCATTTTTATTATTCCAGACATAAACCCATATCTATTAAGAAGTCACCCCCCATTTCTCCCTGGCAATTACTAATCTGATTTTTTCTCCATAGATTTACCTATTCTGAATATTTATTTCATCTAAATGAAATCATGCAATTTGTACCTTTTATGTCTGGCTTCTTTTACTTAGCATAATGTTTTTAAGGTTCATCCATGTTGTAACATGTATCATTACCTCATTCATTTTATGGCTGTATAATTCCATTGTATAGGTGCACCACGTTTTGTTCATTCATTCATCAACTGATAAACATTTAAATTGTCTTCACCTTTTGGTAATTGTGAATAGGGCTGCTATGAACACTCTTGTACAAATTTTTTTTTGAATAACTGTCTTCAATTCTTTGGGGTATTTATCTAAAAGTAGCATTACTGGGTCATGTGATAATTCTGTGTTTAACTTTTTGAGGAACTGTCAAATGATTTTCCACAGCTTCTATGCCATTTTGGATTCCCATCAGCATTGAGGAAGGGTCCCAATTTCTCCACATCTTCATCAACAATTACTTTTCCTTTTTTCTCTTTTTAGTTATAGACATCCTAATAAGTGTGAAGTGCTAGCAAATCATAGTTTTGACTTGCATATCCCTAATGATTAGTGATATTTAGCATCTTTTCCTGTGCTTATTGGTCATTTTTATACTTTCTATAGAGAAATATCTATTCATATTCTTTGCCTATGTTTTAATTGGGCTGTTTGTCTTTTTGTTACTGACTTATAGGAATTCTTTATATATTCCAAATGTTAAGCCTTTATATGATTTGCATTACATGCAAATATGTGCATATACTTTGCAGACATATGATTTCTCCCATCTATGGGTAATTTTTTCATTCTCCTCATATTCAAAATATCCTTTGATACAAAAAGTTTTTAATTTTGATGAAGTCCAATTTAGCTATTTTTGTCATCATTGTTGCTTATGTTTTGGTTTCATATATAAGAAACCACTCAAAGCCAAATCCAAATTTATCAAGATTTACTCATTTTCTTCTTTGAGTTTAACATTTTAGCTTTTATGTTTAGATCTTTGAACAATTTTGAGTTAATTTTTATAGACAGTGTCTAGTAAGGGTCTAACTTGATTCATTTGCATGTGGAAATCCAGTTGTCCCAGCACCATTTGTTGCACAAACTATTCTTTCCCCCATGAAATGGCACTCTTATTGAAAATCAATTAACCATAGTTGTATAGGTTTATATCCTGGACTCTAAATATTTATTCTGTTGATTCATATTGTTAGGTAGATAGTGAGGGATTCCAAGTCTTCTAGGGATCAAAGTGGATGCCGTTGGAGATCACCACCCCCCCCAGAAATGGGCTTTCAGAGAGGCTCATGGAAGATCCACATGCATAGTAAGACTCAGGTCATATAACTCCCAGCTGTCCAATCAAAGTGGTTCTGTGGTGACATCTGAGCCATGAGGGAGGTCCCAATCTGGATACTATAAAACAAGACCCAGACCATAATCAACTCCTTTTGCTCTTGCTCTCTCTTTCTGCTCCAAGGGATCCAGCGTCAACTATGGTGTATGTATCTTGCTCTGTAAACCTATATCTTGCTCTTGCTCTATAATCCTATCTTGCTCCCCCTCAATAAATTTCACCTCATGCTTGCCTTACTTTGGCATGTCTGGTCATTCTTTAGCAATGAGCACACCAAGAACTGAGAACACAGAACAAGATTGCCAAATTCGACAATACATCTATCTGTATGCCAGTACCATGCTGTTTTGATTACTATAGCTTTGTAGTAACTTTTGAAATCAGGAAATTGAATCCTCCAACTTTTTTCTTCTTTCTTGTTTTGGCTATTTGGAGCCCCTTGCAATTCCTTCGGAATTTTAGAATTAGTTTTTCCATTTCTGCAAACCCAGCATTGGGATTTTAATGGTATTACATCAAATCTGTAGACCACTTTGGAAATTATTGCCATTTTAACAATATAAAGTCTTCCAGTTCATGCATATATGATGTCTTTACATTTATTTAGATCTTTAACTTCTTTCAGCAATGTTTTACAGTTCTCAGTGTACAAGTCTTGTACTTCTTTGGTTACATTTATTCCCAAGGATTTTATTCTTTTTGATACTATTGTAAATAAATTTTTTAAATCTCCTTTTTGAATTTTTCATTGCCTATGTATAAAAATACAAGATTGAATATTTTTAGATCCCCTATTATGTGTCAGACAACTTCCATAAATTATTACACTAGTCTCAGAGCAGCCCTGTGAGTTAAATATTGTAATCTTTATTTATAGATGAAGGAAGTAGAACCCAAATATAGAAACACAATGAGATAGCAAAAGAAAGAGGCAGAGATCTGAATTGACCCATAATAGATGTAGATTTCATTCCTTTCCAACCTCCTTTCATGCATTTCTTTCTTGCCCTTTCATCTTGAGCCACCAATTAGACAAGAGAGGGGAATTAAGGGCATCCAAATGGGGGCAGATGAGATCAAACTCTCACTCTTTGCCGATGACATGATCTTATATCTGGAAAACCCCAAGGATTCAACCAAGAGACTCCTAGAATTGATAAATGAATTCAGTAAAGTCTCAGGATACAAAATCAATACACACATCAGAGGCATGCATATACACCAATAACAGTCAAGCCAAAATTCAAATCAAAAATGCAATACCTTTTACAATCTCCTCAAAGAAATTTAAATATCTAGAAATATATTTAACAAAAGATGTGAGAGACATATACAAGGAGAACTACAAAACACTAAGAAAAGAAATTATAGAAGATGTAAACAGATGGAAAAATCTGCCTTGCTCATGGATTGATAGAATCAATATCATTAAAATGTCCATACTACCTAAATTTTTGCATCTTTCTTTCTGCTACCTAAAGTAATTCTTTTGTGCCTCTTTACACACTTTACTTCTGGCATTTGTACTAGGGAAACATTTTGAGAACAGAATCTTCTGCTAAACCCAATTGTCTTTATTGCATTGTATTTTTTTTTTCATTTTTATATCCCTTTGATTATTTGGCACTTAATCCTTGGACGATATGCCAAAACACAAAATTAGAATAGAAACTATTTTTGTTCTCCATAAAAGCAAGCTGTGAATGACAAAGAATACAGCAAGCCAACGATGTTCTAATAGGACAGAAAGGACTTACTGGAGAATGCAGAAAAGATGCAGAGTCTAGGGAAAACGTTCTGAATTTCAGAAGAGAAATAAGAGTAATCCAACATTTACAGAATATCACTTCTGTACCATTTACTGCCTATAAAATTGAAATATTTAAATGAACTATACTCACCCCCTAAAAAAAAACACCAAAACTCCATAAATTATTTGATTTTCATTTTTTTTTAAGTGCAGAAACCAAGACCAAGATCAAATAACATCTCACCCAAGGTCACCCTGTCATGTATTACATGCTTAGCTGGGATTTGAAGCAAGGATTTTCTAGCTCTAAAAGGAGTCTATGTGTTTTCCTTTTTTCCATTAACAATATAGGTAATAGTAATTTCCTTCTTTTGAAAGTTCAAAGTAAGAATGTTTCTTCTAGAACTTGGCTCCAGGAAGGCTTAATTGTATTTTGATCATTATTATTAATTATTAACTTTATTTTCTAGAGAAGTTTTAGGTTCATAGCAAAATTAAGCAGAAAGCACAGTATTCCCATACCCATTTTCCCTACACATGTACAATTTCCCACACTATCAACATTCCTGCACCACAGGGATGCATTTGTAATAATCTATAAATCCACATTGATATCCATATCAAATCCACATTAATCCATATCATTAGCAAAAGTCTATGGTTTATATTAAGATTCAATGTAGATGTTGTATATTCTAAGCATTTTGACAAATGTAAAATGACGTTTAACCACAACTGAAATACATCAGTTTTTTGTTTTGTTTTATTTTGTTTTTATTGACCTAAGATTTCTCTGTATTCCACCTGTCCACCACTCCCTTCCCTCTAACCCCTGGAGACCACTGATCCTTTTACTGTATGCATATTTTTGCCATACCCAGAAGCATATAGTTTGAATTACATGATGTACAACCTTTTCATAGTGTCTTCTTTCACTTAATAACATACATTTAAGGTCTTTCCTTGTCTTTTTATGCTTAGTAGCTCATTTGTTTTCAGCACTGAATATTGTATTGTCAAAATGTACCACAGTTTATTCATTCACCTATTAAGAACATCTAAAGTGCTTCCAAGTTTGGGAAATTAAGAATAAAGCTGCTATAAACACCTGAGTGCAGGTTTTATTGACATTTTTTTTTCCAATACATCTGGGTAATTACCAAGAAGCAAATCACTGGATCATATGGTAAAATCATATGTAGTTTTGTAAGAAACCACCAAACTGTCTCCCAAAGTGGTTGTATCAATTTGAATTCTCATTAGTAATGAATTTCTGTTATCCCACAGCCTTGCTAGCATTTGGTGGTGTCAGTGTTTTTGATTTTGGCCCTTCTAATAGATGCGTGGTGATGTGTGATATCTTATTTAAATCTGAATTTCTCTAATAACATATGATATTGAGTATATTTTTGTATGCTTATTTTTTAGTTAAAGACTCTTCTTTTAGATATTTCTCCATCCATTCTAGTTTTTTTATCAAGAATAATAAGAATAAACAGGTTAGAATAGTATCTCTATTTATATTTTAGATGGGCTTTACTTTTTGATACATATTTATCTGTATACACTTCTGTTACAAGAGTTTAGTAGAAATTTACAAACTGATTCTATAATTTAAATGGTACTACAAAGGATCCTGTTTAATTTTCCAAAGAAATATGAAAAAGAAAGACATTGGGAACTCATACTCTCTGATTTTTAAGATTATTCTAAAATTTCGTCTATCAAGACAATATAAAACTTGAATTAGGATGGATAGATCAAGGAGGGGTACACATAGCCCCAAAATAAATAAATACTAAAAAGACAGATTAATTTTTACAATGTGCCAAAACAATTGAATGCTTATCAAAATTCATCATTGAAAGAAATAAATAAGCAATCCATAGGCTGGGAAAAAATGGTCACAATATGTTTATACATGCACAGTTATATATTTATATGTGTGTGTTTGTATGTGTGTGTTTCTGTGTGTGTATGTATGTGTGAGAGACAGAAAGAGAGAGGGACAGAGAAGGAACTGCTATCTACAAGATATAAAGAATTTCTATAACTTAATAAGTGAAAGATAACTACCTAATAGAAATGTGATCAAAGAGTGGAACAATTTATAAAGGAAGATATACAAATGACATGAACAATATTAAAATGTACTTAACATCATTAGTTGTCAGTGAGTTGCAAATTGAAACTACAACATCAGTAATGGAAAGGCTTACATTATAAAGTTTGACAACACCAGATTTTGATATGGATGGGGAACAACAGAAACTCTCATGTTGTTGATAGGTAAGCATGTGAAATATTGCAGCCTCTTTAAAAATTCTGGCATTTTTTTATAAAACTAAACCTGCAACTTTTCAGTGACCCATGTCTAGAAGAATGTATGTGTCCACAAAGAGAATTCCACAAGTATGTTCGTAGGAACTTTATCCATGATAGTCATACAATTTTAAAGAGTTAAATTGTTCATCAAGAGGATAATGCAAAACAAATCAAAACAAACCCAACTGTAATATCTTCATAAAATAAAACATTGTTCATAAATAAGAAAGAGCAAACTACTGATACATGCAACAATAGCAATGAGCCTCAAAAATATTATGCTGTGTGAAAGAAACACTTAGAATATGCTAAATTAATCTGTCATGGAAATAATTGTAAGAGTTGTTTCATTTTGCTGGTCTTGTGAGAAGCAGGAATTAATTCGGAAAGGGCAAAAATAGCTTTTTGGGGGGTGAAGGTGATATACAATATCTTCCTTGTTACATGCTAAACTCACCAAATACACATTTAACATTTGTGCATTTCGATAATTTTACCTCCATCAATAAATACGTTGGTATTAACTGATCAACACTAAGGTGCTCACATGGAAGTAATATTCATCTGGTGGTGGGTGGGTGGGAGGTGGGTGGTGGGAATGGGTAAACTCTCAACTAATGGGTGTGGAGCTCACTGTATGGGGGGAGGGCATGCTTGTAGCTCTGGCTTGGGTGAGGCAAAGGCATTATATGTAACCAAAATATTTGTACCCCCATAATATTCTGAAATTTAAAAATAAAGAAAGAAAGAAAAGAAAAATAAATAAATAAATAAATAAACTTTAACACTATTTAATGCTATTCAGGCTGAAGTTTTCAGGCATCATGTGTACTGAGGCTATAACTAGGAATGAAATGTATCCAAAATATAGAGATAAGCAAATATGACAGACAGATGAATAGAGCAATTACTAGGATAGATGTATTTTAAACCAAATATGTCAAAGTATTTATTGTAGTTGGTATGTGGTATATATATGGTTCTTTTAATTTTTCTATTTGTTTAAAAGTTTTTGAACAATTTTTGAGGAAAATAAAGTGGTAATTATGTTAGAATAATGAATATATTTCTTTCAAAACATTCAGTAATCCACAAATTTGGGTAATATAAAGTCCTTCCTGAATAACTTTTGATAGTGATGTGAATATTTTATTCTCTGATATTAATGTGAATCAGAATCTGAAAGGCAAGTATGTTGGTTGTTATTTATTTTAATGAAGGAGACTACCAATATCCTTTCTGGTAAAACAGTTGAGAATAAATATGGTTTTATGAAAACAAACCCTTAATACATTGGATTGGATAACAAGGCTCTTCATTTTGCATTTTTAAACAGAGATGTCAAAAATACTTGAGGGCACATGATATTTTCTATGCAGAGAAAAAGCTCTTCTATGTAACACTTGATACTGTTATATTTTAGGACTTATCTTTGGCACTAATTCAGCTATTTAAAACAAGATTTTTATTGTTTTCTTTTAGTGTAAACCTAATTTCCAGAACAATTGTCTCATTCAAGGGACACATTAAATAATTCAAAAGTTTAGTCTATTATTTCCATTGGATTATTAATTCTGACCCACAAAGAGAAGATATAACCAGTTCCATTCTTCCTTTAGATTTATATAAAGATGCAATATAAGACTTAGGAAAATCTTTAAGGTTGTCTAGTTTATTTCTTGTCAAATTCTGTTCCTCAGATCCCTAAACTTGTTTGAAGGAGCCTCAGAGTTTGACCCTGGAAACTCTGGCTCCATTTAAAGTAGAGAAACTTTCCTTTTATGTGTTTTATAGATTTGGGCTCTAAGACACATTCTAGTTGAAAAATAAGGACTGTGAGATACTTTATTCATATAATAACTTCTTAATTTACCAGATCAAGAAACTGAGGGCTAAAGAAACCGGGTCAAATATCAAAAGGAAAACAACTTGTCAGTACCAGATCTAAACACAGAACACTTGTCTCCTGTCCTTTAGTTCAGTGCTGGTCTCTTGATACTCCTCATATCACTGTAAAGCTGCACTTTTCTTTGCTGTCTGATTTTACTTGATGACATTATGTCCTCTGATCACTGAGAGAAATTAAGCTTCTACAGTAAAAAAAAAAAATATATTGAATTTACTTGTTAAATAGCACAATGTTTATGGTAAGCAGTCGGTAATATCTGAGAAGTACTGTATTTAAATAAGTTTTACCAACATAGCAACTTTCTCTCAAATTGGTAAAATTTAATTTAGATAGTTATGGAGTATCTATATCTGATACCAGAACATACATATCGAGAAAAGTTATTTAATTAATTCTCTACACATATAATCTTTGTTTTGTCATGCCCCCACCATACACAAAATGTCCCACAAGGCTCATCATGGATCATTTGCCTCAGTCTTATGTTCTGTGTGATAAAGTATTTCAGTATGGAGGAATGGAAGCAAAATATCAATTAGAGGTTTAGTATACATTCATTTATTCACAGCCTGTATGACTCGCATGCTTTTGGGGGCAGAGAATACAATAGTATTCTTTGGAAGGTTTATCATGTATACAGGGAAGAAAATGGCCAGGAGTGTATAGTTTACATAATTAAACCTTAAGATGATAAATGGTTTAATCATATTACATGAAAGGGTAATGGCTTCTTTATTTTTCAAACATTTTTTTTTTCATTTCAAAGGCAATCAGGTCACTTGAATTCCCAAAAGGAGTGGATCTACCAGTTCTCTAATGG
Source organism: Avahi laniger (assembly GCA_963575035.1). Taxonomy (NCBI): domain Eukaryota; kingdom Metazoa; phylum Chordata; class Mammalia; order Primates; family Indriidae; genus Avahi; species Avahi laniger. The sequence continues at coordinate 17,821 of CAUYSK010101404.1, forward strand.
CAATGTGTATTTGCAAACACAAAGAGGTGGAGCAGAAAGGCAGCCAACAGAGCAGACATATAAAAATACGTCAAAAGCATGGAAATGAAAGAAGGAAGGCTTTCTCAAATTAATAAGCAGGTGTTTTGCAAAGCCTGTCAGAGATAATATGTCCTGAGTATGATAACTGAATTTGCTTTATAGAGGAGAAAGGCATTTTTAGGAGATCAAATCTAGAGATGTTGAGGAATACAGAGCTTGATATTTGCAACATAAATCCGAAGAGTTCAGCAAAAGAAATAGAAGAGAGAAATTGTTAACACTGATGAATTTGGGCAAAGGGTGTATGTTTATTGTAGTATCATTTAACTTTTACTTGTGTTTCAACTGTGTCAAAATAAAAAAAAAATGGGGAAGAAAATATAAAAATATTACTCCTTCATATAAAGCCCTAAAAACAGTTTTCAGAAATCTTAGTTCCTGGCCAGTTCCTGATTGATTGATTGATTGATTGCCATTCATGAAGCAGAAGTCAACCTTTTAGTGTGTTATAATTCTCAAACCCAGCATGTATGAGGATAATGAGAAAAATTTATTTAAATTACATATTTTTGGATTCTCGAAGCCTGAGATTCTGATCCAGTCATGTCAGGAAAATCCCTAGGAATCTGTGTTTTCAGTATTCTGTTCAGTATGCAGGATCCTCATTTATATTTTGAAGCTGTGGATTTACAAAACTCACTCTGAATGGTCATTTCTCAAACCTGGCTGATCATAGATTCAGCTGAGGAGGTTTTAAAAAACTGGATTACTCAGCTAGGACCTATTCACTCAGATTCTTTGAAATGAAACCTAGGATTTGTGTTTTAAATATTCTAAAGAATGAGCATCGAATTCCACTCTTTTAGTTATTTTAAAATACATAGTAACTAATTGTTGATTATAGTCACTTTCTTGTGCTATCAAATATTGTTGATTCTCTCTAATGATATTTTTGAACCCATTAATCATATCCCTCACTCCCTGTTATCCTTCCCAGCCTCTGGTAACCATCATTCTACTTTCTGTCTCCATGAGCAAAATAAGCAAGCAAACAAACAAAACCTCTGTGGGATTCTGATTTGGGAATCGATGTTAGGTGACATTAATGTGTACTCCTGGACACCCTGGGTAGTTTTCTATTAAACTACTAAGAAGCATGCTGGGTTTTTGTTTTTCTACAACAGTTAGGTATCTCAAGAGTTCACCTGAAATTGCATTTTCAGAGATGAATGTGGTGGTTTATACCTGAAATCCTAGTGCTTTGGGAGGCTGATGTGGAAGAATCACTTGAGGTTAGGGATTTAAGACCAACCTGGACAGCATAGCAAGACCTGTCTCTAAGAAAAAAATAAAAGAAAGAAAGAAAGAAAGACAGAAAAAAGAAAACAAATTAGCCAGGCATGGTGGTGTCCAATTTTAGTCCCAGCTACTTGAGAGGCTGAGGCAGGAGGATTGCCTAAGCCCAGGAGTTTGAGGTTACAGTGAGCTACAATCCTGCCACTGCACTCCAGCCTGGGAACTCTGTCTCAATAAACAAACAAACAAACAAATTGCATTTTTAAGACAAAGCCAATTTTGATCTAAAAAAAGTAAAGTGAATATCTGTTTTAGACAGTAACTTCAACTTCATTTTTTCACAACTACTATATAAATCTATTACTATGCTTATTCTTTTTTTTATTATTATTCCAAGGTATTGTGAGGGTTCAAACATTCTAGTTACACTTTATGTCTTTGCCTCACCCAAATGCAGGTTAAAGGCATGCCCTTCCCTCCCTTTAGTGCTCCCCATGTCCTTTAGTTGTAGATTTTCCCCCCCATCCCCCTAATCCCTGGAGAGTATTTCTGCCATGTGATCACCC
>CAUYSK010101406.1:0-16094 GCA_963575035.1 Avahi laniger
TGATTAACCAATTAGCAAAAAGACTTAAAAGTTATCCAATAAACAATAATTCTTATAGATAGTAGAAGCATGATAGGCTTATAACAAACATCATAATCATGACAGGCTTGCAGTTTTGTTCAGCTTTGCTCAACTGCTCTGTGGTTAGCTTGCAAGGCTGACAGGTATCAGTGTCTACTTGTTGCTTTGTGGTTTTAAGCAGAACTGGCACAGAAATTTCCCTAACAGGTGCATTTCTATACACTAACAGTCAACAATCCGTAAAGGAAATTAAGGAAACAATCCCATTTACTGCATCATCAAAAAAATAGAAATAAACTTAACCAATTAGTTGAAAGACTTTCATATTGAAAACTATAAAACTCTGCTGAAAGAAATTAAAGACACAAATAAATGAAGAGACATAGTGTGTTCATGGATTGTAAGACTTAATATTGTTAAGATATTCTCAAACTTCTCAAAGCCATCTACAGATTCAATGGAATACCTATCAAAATCTTTAATGATTTTGCAGAATTTTTTGGCAGAATTAGAAAAAGAAATTCTAAAATTCATGTGAAACTACAAAAAAAGTGCCAAAACAATCTTGAGAAAGAAGCTAGAAACATCACACTTCCTCACTTCAAAACATATTTCAAAGGTACCATAATCAAAACAGTGTTGCGCTAACATAAATATAGACTTACAAAACAATGGAACAGAATAGAGATCCCAGAGATAAACCCATGCATATACAGTTAAATGATCTTTGACAAAGGTGCCAAGAATACCCATTAGGGAGATTACAGTCTCTCTATCAAATGGTGCTGAGAAAATTGAATATTTACATAAGAATGCACAAGAATGAAATTAAACTCTTATTTTACATTATACACAAAAAATCAATTCAAAGTGGTTTAAAGATTAAAATGTAAGATCTGAACCTCTAAAACTTCTAGAAGAAAGCATGGGGAAAACTTCATAACATTGGTCTTGGCAATGATTTCCTGGATATAACACCAACAGCACAGGGAACAAAAGTAAAAACAGACATGTGGGAAAACATCAAAATAAAAAGATTCTGCACAGGGAAGGAACAATCAACAGAGTATAAAGGTGGCCTACAAAATGGGAGAAAATATTTTCACATAATATATCTGATAAGGAGCTAATATTCAAAATACATAGAAAACTCCTAAAACTCAATAGCAAACAAATAACCTGATATTAAAAATAAGCAAAAGACATGCAAAGGACATGAATAGACATTTCACCAAAGAATGCATACAAGTGGCCAAAAGGTATATGGAAAGATGTTTAATATCAGTAATCACCAGAGAAAAACAAATCAAAACCACAATTAGATATCACTTCACACCTGTTTGGATGCCCATTAAAAAAAAAAATTAAAGCATGCAATAAAAAAATAAAAAGGAAGGAAGGAAAGAAGGAAGGAAGGAAGGAAGGAAGGAAGGAAAGGAAGAAAGGAAGGAAAGGAGGGAAGAAGGAAAATTGTTGACAAGATGGGAGGAAATTGGATCTCTTGTTGGTGGGAATGTAAAATCGTGTAGCTGCTGTGGAAAACAGTATGGAGTTTCCTCAAAAAATTAAAAATAAAATTACCACATGATCCAGCAATCCAATTCTGGATGTTTTTTCAAAAGAATTGGAAACAAGATCTAAAAGAGATATTTGCATTCCCATTTTCATTGAAGCACTATTCATAATATTAATAGCCAAGAAGTTGAAAAAAAAACTAAAGATCCATTGGTGGATGAATTGATTTAAAAAAATGTGGTATATATCTACAATAAAATATTATTCAGTCTTACAGAAAAGAGGGATAGCTTCTCATATGCCACAACATAGATGAACCTTGAGGACATTATGCTAAGTGAAATAATCCAGCCATAGAAGGACAAACACTGCATGATTCCACTCACATGAGGCATTTAAAGTAGTCAATACATGCAGAAAGTAGAACGGTGACTAACAGGGGATAGGAGGAGGAGAAAATGGAAATTTCTGTTCAATGGGTATAGTTTTAGTCCTACAAGATGAAAAAGTTCTAAAGATCCAGTATACTACAATGGACATATAATTAGCAATACTATACAGAACATTTAAAATTTGTTAATAGAGTAGATTTCAAGATATATGTTTTTTACCACAATAAAAAAGAGTTTCCATTATTCCTCACCCTTGTCAATATTTAGTATCTATTTTTTTACATTATTCTTGGTGTACTATTACTGCTATTTTACTTTAACTTTTTGGATTATCTTGCTTAGCCCTTTGTTAATTGAATTTAAACTTAATATAGTTTCATAGGTCCTATAATTTTTAATCTCCACTGCACTTTTTTTGTATCTTCATGAATTACTTATACACATAACATAAAATATTTTAATAATGGAAATAATAATCAAAATATAACTATTTACCAACAACCCACCTTAAAAAATGTAGGGTAACCAATAACTTTCAAACCATAATTTCCCTTGATTCCATCCTGTTTTTTCTTTCACACAGATGACTATTTTGCTCAATTTTGTGCTTATCATATTCTTGTCTTTACGGTTTTATTGCCATTCTCATAATTCCCTCAATATTGCATTGTTTAGTTTTTTTTTAAGATCAGGCTTGCTTAAATATATAGTTTGATAAATTTAGCAAATGTATATTTTTCATGTATCCACCAAAAACTAAGATACGGAATATTTTAATTGCCATAAAACGCTCTTTTGCTCTTGAGGTCAACTTTCTCTCCTTTCCTTCATTCAGTCTCTGGCAACTATTGATTTGATTTCTGTCTCAATAGTTTTGCCTTCTCCAGAATGTAGTTTGTACACTATACAGTATCTCATCTTTTGTGTCTAGTTTTTTTTATTGAGCATAATGCTTTTAACATGCATCCATTTTGTTTCATGTATTAGTAGTTTTTTTCCTTTTATTGCCAAATAGTATTTCTTGTATACGTGAGTTGCAATTTATTATTGCTTAGTTATACATGTTTGACATTGTATTAAATATATAAATAGATTTATACTGTACAAAATTATATTGTGACTTCCTTTGTTCCTCATGCTTATGCCTGGACTATTCAACCATATTGATTCATATAATTGTAGTTACATCCATAATAGAATAATATTTTATTATGTAAAAACACTGTAAGTTGGTAATGTATTCTTTCTATTAAAAACTAGGATACTATTTATAGTCCTGCATAAACCACTTGGTTCCAATAATAATTCTAGAAAAAAGTTGTTGTGTCATATATTATCTGTGCCTTATATTTTACCATCAGAAAGTACATGCCTGAAAACAGAATATAATAATTCCTATGGTTCAATATCATTACCAAATCTTGTAAATAGTCTATTTTGCTTGTTTTTGGCAGAGAAGGGCAGGAGTACGATGTACATCATACAGTCAATGATGGTGTACAGTCAATGATGGTGTTAGCATTTTCCTGATTGCCAATGTTTATAGGCATTTTTTATGTATTTATTGGTCAATCACGATTTCCGTCCAAGGAAATGACTAGTTATGCTTTTGTAAAGTGATCATTTTTATTTTTGTTAGTTTGGGCTTTTTGGTTTGGGTCTTATTGAGTATCATAATTATATTCTGATATTAATCATTTATTAGAAAGATTGAAAGATTTCCTTCCCATTTACATCATTTCTTTTCATTATTGCTTATTTAACAATATAGAAGTTAATTTTAAGGTAGTCAAATTTATCAATAATTCCCTTATAGTTTTCTGTGTGTGTATTTTATATAAAAATATTTTTCTGCCCAATTTCATAGACACTACTTATAATTTTTTTAAAGTTTTGTCTTTTACACTAAAGTTCCTCATTTATCTGAAATTGATACTAGTTTGTGTTACATGACAGGGATATACTTTCATTTTGCCCTGTGGAAAATATTTTCTTACATAATTATACTGTTTCTAAACAGCTTATCTCCCTTCTTATCTACAATGACACTTCTAATACTTACAAAATTTCCTTATATGTGTGAAATATATGGTTGACTGGCCTAATCTCTCTTTGTACCAATACTACACTCTTGTAATTACTTATATGAAGTCTTAAAATATCAAGTGAAAAACCTAATCTACTTTTCCTTTGTTTATAAATATCATGGCTATTCTTATTCCTATTCTTATTCTTTCACATCCACAAAAATTTTTATACTTAAATAAATTAGCTTATTAAATCATGTTGTGAATAAGATTTGAATTGTCAATCTACAAATGAATTTGAGAAGAAATTAGAATTTTTGATGTTATAATCTTCTATTCATGAAAATAATATACTTCCTTCTTTAGATCTTTTAGGTGTTTCAATAAAGCTTTATATTTTTTCCATAAATAATTTGAATTTATATTTGGCATATTTATTGTGAGGCACTTTATCTTTCTCTATTGTACTTTAGAGCATACAACTTTTGGTTAATACTCTGGAAATTTCACCTGAATTCTTAAAGTATTAACATCTAAATTTTTTTTTTCTTTCTGAGACAGAGGGCCCAGGCTAGAGTGCCATGTTGTCAGCCTAGCTCACTGCAATCTTCAACTTCTGGGCTCAAGTGATCCTCCTGCCTCAGTCTCCCAAGTAGCTGGGACTACAGGCATGTGCCAACATGCCCAGCTAATTTTTCCTAATTTTAGTTGTCCAGTTAATTTCTTTTTAGTTGTCCAGTTAATTTCTTTAGAGATGGGTGTCTTACTCTTGCTGAGGTTGGTCTTGAACTCCTGATCTCAAGTGATCCTCCTGCCTTGGCCACCCAGAATTCTAGTATTATAGGCGTGAGCCACCACACCTGGCCAACATCTGAAATTATTAAGTGTATTTATTCTCCTCCTAAATCATGCAAACACTTTAAATTACTATATATCAGATAACTCGGATAAATGTCACTCTCCCCAATTTAATTTTTAAGCCATTACTCCTTATGCTTTAATTTTTTTTTTAACTACATAGATCAATTATTTCTACCTGTTCCTCAAAAGTTATTTCTGGCATCATTTGCCTTGTACATCCATGGTTTCAGAATAATTTGGTGATTATTGCCTAGATCCATTATCTCACTGAAGGTTTCAAAATGGTTGCTGAATTAATTATCTCTTGCTGTTTAACAAACCACCCCCAAACCAAGTGGCTTGAAACAATAACCATTCATTACTGCTCATGAGCCTCTGGTCAGCTGTACGGTTCTGCTGAGGTAGGCACAATGGATCTCAGCTGGGTTTGCTCATGTATTTGAGCTCAGCTGGCAGATGGGCTAGAGCTGGCTGCTCTAAGATGACATCGTTCATCATCCAGCCTGGGTTTGTTTCCATGGTAGTATCAGGGCTCCAAAAGTGTAAAGAAAAGTTTGCAAAGCTGCTTGAGGTTTAGGCTTAGAACTGGCACATGATTCACAGTGCTTTATTGTTCCAAGTAAGTCACAAAGCTAGATTCAAAGAGTGGAGAAATAGACTCCATTTCTTGATGTGAAAGTCTGTCAAATATTATTGCAAAGGGACATGGTAGATAATTATGGATATTTTTGCAGACCACCGCAGTTATTATTCTTATTTTGTCATTTCATCTGAACCTATTAGTTGGAATTTTTGTATTATTTCCCTTATCAATTTGTGGTGACTTTGACATACAAATCATACTGAAAAGGCAGGATACATGTCTAATTCCATGTGTGTGTGAGGGGAGATCTGGATGAGTAGGTGTAGATATGTGCATGTTTGTATGTGTGTGTGTGCGTGTGTGTGTGTTTGTGCTTATGAGATATTTCAAAAATAAAGAATTGATGCCATAACAATTTCCAACATTAACAGAGATTTTGGAGTCTTCTCCCAGATTCACAGTTGTCATCAGATCCACTTCTCATGATTCAAATCACAGCGGGGACTTCCCTTTAAAGGTGTATTTTACAGGTGATTTCTGACTTACAGTACTCTTTCCTTTTCTATACATCCCTCAGAGCCTGTTTTGACATTTTATGGGTTAATCTACAAATGCTTGATGCAGTCCATCAGGATAAATGCCAGGCCTGTCCTTTTTATCTGCTACAAGAATGATTCACTCAGTCAAGAAATACATCTTTGGGCCATTTCTGATAATAATTTAAATATGCTATTCACATAACTACATGTGACCTGGAGCATTAATCAAATATATGAAAACATACTTTATTCTTAGATCTTGCAGCTTTTAAACATTCTGAAGTTCTTTATTTTGATATATTACAGATACTATAAACCAAGCCTCTAGAATAGAAAGAAATTGAGAGGGAACATAGAATTAAGATGTCAGATTCTTTACCAGCCACCTACCTTAGCCCTCAATCCCTGTGGGAAATGTACAGAGGGCAAACATTTTAAATAAGATAAACACACACACACACACACACACACACATACATATATATGCATGCAAGAGAAATTTAATGTGAGCAACATGTCATGTTAATTTTTCTAGAAACATTAAAAAATTAAATAAAAACAGAAAAAAACCTATTTTAATAAGATATTTTATTTAACCCAAAATATTATAGTATCAATAATTAATCAACATAGAAAATTAGGTTTGAGACATTTCAATTCTCTTTTTAATACTCAGTCTTTGAAATTGTATATTTTAAATTAATAGCACATCCCAATTCGGAGCCACATTTTAGTGCTCCTGTGGTCACATGTAGCCAGTGGTAATCATATCGCACAGTGCAAGGTAATCCAGTGTCCATTTTATACTTCTTCAATACTATCCCATCATGGCTGTGGAATTTTAATAGATTTGCTTTAAAAAAAACAACAAAAAATATCCCAAAACAAAAACAAAACAACAAACGAACACTATACTTTGTTCTGCAACCGTTATTGCTCTTTTCATCTGATCTGCTGTAAAACAACATTCTTAGGACAGGTCATGAGTAGGGAGGAAAAGGACCTGTATTCTGCCCAGAGGTTAGAGTGAGCAGCCTTCACAAGGCTAGTTATGTATAACTTCATGCTACATTGGAAGAAAATATAAACTAGAACCAAGAATGCAGACCTAAAACTACACAGCCTCATCACTACAAAGTGTTGATACAAATCTTTATAAATTTCTCTGATTATATTATTTGAAGACTGTGGTAACTATGCACCTAAGTCCATGATTTACTTGTTTCTGAGGATTACACTCAGTACTACAATTTCCAAGTTTTCCTCATCATCAAATAAACTTTTATTACCTGATAAAATTGAATTCATAATATTAACATATCCAGCATAGAAGTAGATGCACATTATTTTCCATTCAAATGAAAGGATTTAGTTACCAGCTTAGAAACATTTTAAAGCATACTCTTCTATAAAATAATTCCAAAGAATGGATCACTGAAAAATAGCAATGAAGTAAAAGTACGACTGTATCACTGGCAACATTTTGAGCACAACAGGAGGGCTAAAATCCTATTCATTCATTTTGTCTGCCCAGTAAAATGCAAATTTACTATGAAAACAAAAGTTCTATCTATTGAACACTATAAATTTCTTAGTACTAAGTAGAATGCCATAGATCTGTTGATATATTTAAGAGGAAAATGTGAATTTGAGAATGTATTTATGCTTCACATAGAATAAATAATACTGTACTATTACAGATTGAAGTCATTTTCTCTAATTAAATTAATAAAATAAGAGTAACACATGCAGCCCTCTAACATGAGATCCTTCATTTGACTAAATGCCTCTGTATATTATGAAGGATAAGAGAGGTGAAGAAAAAATATCTTTGATTATTATGTGTGAAAACTATTCTAGGCACATCAAGTGTATCTTTATTAATTTTCACTACAATCAATAAAGAAATTATCCATGTTCAAGTTATAGACAGGGAACATAATTTAATTAATTCACTCTCCAAAGGTTACTAGCAAAAATACAATGGAGCTGCATTTTCAGGCAGGAAAAGTCTAACTTTGATGCCTAAGCACTTCTATTACCTTACTACTTAATATATTTCTTTCTACAATTAACTGACCTTACATTTCAAATAAATATTAGGAAAAACTTGCAAATCGAAGGCACAGTTGGTGTTTTGGAATTGATAGTCAGCAATTTGCAGGCTAATAAATCTAAGGACCCAACTGTTTCTGTCTTTGGCAGCAATGGAGCAGCCACTTTATGCTCTGCATTTTTGGTTAATTAGCACACTTCTCAGGTGGCAAAATTGATAGCCTTCATCTTGGTATGCTTTAAGGACACCTGAGGCATGCTGTTATCATTCAGAAATGGACTGCCTGCCAAGTACTAACGCTTAATTTATGTAAATATCTTAGCACTATAATCATTGGACTGTTTTCCAACTAGGATATGGAAGGGAAAAAAAGAGAAATTAAATACATTTTTTATGTCTAGTTTCAGAGATTTCTCTATCTTGTCATCACCTTAGGGATAATAGATTTAACCAATCATTTCTAAATTAAGAGTCAATAATACAAATATAACACTAACAACAACAACAAACTGGTAACAATTATTAATGTTCCAGTCACACTATTAGATTTTTACATCAGTTATCTGGTTTATTTCTTGAGCCTATTACATGTTATGGTAACCATTGTTATTTCAGTTTTCCAGATGAGCAAACTGACCCTAACAATGTAATAAAACTATCCCAAATCATACAAATATTAAATGTTTGGCTGAGATTCCAAACCAGGTAGAACTTGCATCCTTATTAACGGTATTTATTAAATTATTAGCAGTTTTAAAGATAAGAATTTCTTTATATATCTACTTATACATTCATTAATGATTTAAGAAAAACAAAGTAAAATTATCTATTATTTTTAATATTAATATGAACATATGTTAACTTTGCAAAAGGATATAGGATTTTAACTCATGATAATAATATATTTTAAGTCATTTGTGGTGACATCTCACATTAAATGATGATACAGAATGTTTTAAACATTGTGATGTCCTCCAAAGTACATGATCATTTTTATCCTTGAGAAAGACAATGAAACTGAGAGCTCGTTATTTGAAGTAATTCACTAAACACCTAATGCATACTTCACTGAAGTTATAAAACCCTGTTGAATACAGTTGTTATTTTTACTTATTAATGTTTTGGGGGTTAACTAGAACTGTAAGCCTGTTGGAGTCCCTTTGGCCCGATAAGACTAGATAAGGTTTCAACATTTGTTCTGTGAACTAAAATAAAATCTTAAGCACCCCCAACCAAATGAATGGATCTTTTCTTGGCCAAGGGAACCCCCAAAATACCTTGAAGCTGAGTTGCTGACCATGAGAAGGGAGGTCAGACATGTCTAGTCATTTCCCCTTCCCTTCTTGGAGATATCATTTGTAACACATTAATAGGTCTAAGGCTATACAAAACAAAGCTTAAATCACATCTGCAGGTAATCAATTTACTTAACAGATCACTTGAGTTTAAGTATATGTCCGGTAGCTTGTCTCTGATTAACAAATTTCCTTATCTTAACTTAAAATATTCCAAACCTTTAGACAAGCTTCATTTCTTTAGCCAATCACAAATCAAAGAATCTTTAAACCCACCTATAACCTGTAATCCCTGCTTCAGGATGTCCTGTCTTCTTGGGCCAAACCAATGTACGCCTTCCATGTATTGATTTACGTATAATTCCTGCCTCCCCTAAATTGTATTTACTAATATAAAACCAAACTACAGCCCAATCGCAGTGGACCAATTGCTCAAGGCTTCTTTGGCGTGGCTGTCTGGGCCATGGTTGCACATATTTGGCTCAGAATAAACTTTAAATTATTTTACAGTGTTTGGGTTCTTTTCCATCGACAGTTCTTTAGAGTTTATATGCCTCTTTTAGAAATAATTTTAGGAAATGACTCAATCAATCATTCATAAAACAAGTGCTTTTCAAAGCATAATCTGTCTCAGGAACTATATTAAATAGAAGGGTAGAAATATGAGGAAGGTAGGAATCATGGATTAAGGAGTTTACAACCAGCAAGAGGTTTTATAAACTTGGCAATGTGTGATTTCTTCTAAGCAAATTCATTAAAAATTTGTCTTTTTTTATGGAATTATTTTCTAATAGTATTTCAAAAATATTTTAATAGCAGGAATAGGACATGGTAGTAGATTAAAATGGCCACAAATCATTTCTAGTTCTTCCCATCAACTACTGGAATCTGTTTCCCAACCACTTAAAGTTGGATTGGCCCAGACACTTGCTGTGACTATGGAATCTAGCATAAGTGATGCTGTGGCAGTTCTACAGCCTACGCCTCAAGACAACTTTCAGCTTCTGCATTTGTGCTCTTGAAATGCCACTATCAGTAAGAAAATTGAGTGAGCCTGATGGAGTATGAATTGCCATGTGGAAGAGAACTAAGTTTGTCAGGTGACAGCTGGAGGCAACTGCCAGATTTTTGACTAGAGTCATTTTGACCCTCCAGTCCATACAACTCTACCACCGAATTCAGCCCAAGAATGAGCTCTGGCTGAAACCAATGGAAGAACCACCTATCTAACTCACAGAACCTTAGAAATGATAAATCAGCATTGTTTTAAGACACTAAATTTTGAGCTTTTTACTTGATGATAGTTGATTGAACTGGACATTATAGAATTTTAAGCACCTTGTGAGCTTCGATACCTTAGAGGAGGCTTGGATTTTCATGCCCTATGATAGGTCCTGAGTAATAACAGTAGAGTGAATGAATTTTCAGTATGAAAAAAATATCCAGTCAAGGTCCTGAGAATGTGGATAAAGGTATAGATGTAAACTTTAAAAGTTATTTTTTATGGATCAAAACTAAAACACCACAATGATGGATATTTGTCATTACACATTTGTTAAAACCTATAGAATGGACAACACCAAAAGCAGAGCCTAATGGAAATTATGGACATTGGTAATGTGACACTATAGGTTCATCCACTGTGACAAATGTACTACTGTGGTGCAGGATGTCAACAGTGGGGGAGGTTGTGCCTGTGTGGGGACAGAGGATATATGGGGACTCTATGAACTTTTGCCGTGAAGCCAAAAGTGCTCTAAAAAGTGCGCTAATTTTAAAAAAGTAATGAAAACAATAAAAACGATTTGTATTTGATTATCTCTCTTTAACATCTATATATAGAGATACACTTTTAAATATAAATGAGTCTTGTCAAAATTTAATCAAGTTTAACGATAACATGGCACTTAATGAATATTGTTAAACATGATAGTTGATTTTTGTTTTGTAGTTCACAGTATATAATTCACAAAATATTCAAGGTGATAACCAAAAAGAAAGAAAAAAATTGTGTGCACTGCTGCTTATACATGAATACACACAGATACCTAGAGAGAATAATTCATTAGTCAGTGAACAGCCCTACATATGCCAACAAACTATAATTGTGTGAAAAAAATAATGAATTAAAAAATTGCTTGACAAAAATGGTTAATTTATGTCAGTGATTATTTCCCTGATGATATTTAGAAGAAGTGGGAAGAAAGAGACAGAAAGATATACATGAAATATGCTTGTTTATGGGTGTAAGAGAGAGAAAGAGAGATTATAATTGATTGTAAACAGAACGGTTTTGTTTAATTGTATTCCTAGTTACTCCTATTTAATTTTAAATTGCCTAGCTGGAAGTCTAGAGCATTGAAAATACTGAAAGGCTATCTGCACAGTCACAGCAATTTTTAATTAAGATAAATTTCTGAACAGGATATAAATTTTGCTTTGGTTTGCTTTTGCTTCAAATGTGAAATGTTTTCACTATTTGTAGTTGGAAGAAGGTGGGATATAAAAATGAGAAACATCTTGTGAGTACTCGGTAATATGACAGAAGCAATGCTGAGGTATGACATTTTAAATAAACCTTAGGGAAAATCTTAAGAAGCCATGGAATTTAGTGGAGACTTAATGTGTTATGGATCATCAAATTGTATTACAATGCAATGAGATAATTGTGAAAATTAATGGCATTCAAAGAGAATTTTGTCCTTTTGATTATTAAAATGGTAATGATAATCAACATTTGTAGTGGGCTCATTTTGTGCCATGCACTCTTCTAATCATTTCACATTTAATATTTCATTTAACTTTCATAAGGACCATTTGAGGTAGATATTCAGTTTAGAGATTAGGAAACAAAGGCATAGAGAGTTTAAGTAATTTATTGAAGATCACATAGCTATTATATGTTGGAGTTGAAGTTTGAACAAATAAAGTTTGACCCCAGAACTCAAACTTTTGAATACAAGGGTTCAAAAGAACATGATAATGTGACTAGCTGGGAACCCATCATGTTTTATATAAATGTTTTTTTCCCAATGCTTTCCATGAAGAAAACAGACATTTTGATGCACATTAATGAACAATTTTGTTATTAAATGAGATAAAAATTTACACTCTTCCTGCTAGACCTGTTTTCTAAAGACATTTTTCTACCATAAAAATATTTGTAGGTTAAATAAATAAAACCATATGTTAACCTGGTTTAGTAAAATAGGCAATGCTCATAGATATGTCAATATGGAATCTACATAACTATAACAAAATCATGAAGAAATTTAAAAAAAGTAGATTGACAAATGAAAAGAGCCTCTAGTTTCACATTAAAAACAAAAGGATATGTCTGCCTAGGATTGCATAAAAAGAATCAAATTTTAACTGCAGAAATGCATAGTCTGAACTAAGATTGATATAGTACTTAATATGCTAAACATTTTAGTATGGGCACGTCAATGTACTTTTCTCATAAATGAATTTTTGTGTTGTGGTATATCTTCCTAAATTTCCACTACCTAATTTATTTAACTCCTATTTTCACACTCATCTTGCCTACTGCCCCATGATAATGATGACCTTTAGAATCTCTACTACTATAAGCAACACTGGGCCTGGTTCATTGATAATTTTTCTTTTTTTTTTCTTTTTTTGCTTTTGCCTATACTAGCAATTTTCAAGCTTAAAGCTTCAGAATTTTTTATATAAGAAAAAATGAAACTTTAATTATTTGCTTACTCTATTACTCCAGTGAGAATTAAACTGTTCCTTTTGGCTTTGGCTTACACTGCATCATTCTGATCATTCTATGATGGTTTTATTTGAATCAGAAGAGAGCCATTCTAATAATTACTACTTGTAGTCACTTCCCCTAATTCCCTATATTTGTCTCAT
This sequence comes from Avahi laniger, assembly GCA_963575035.1. Classification (NCBI taxonomy): domain Eukaryota; kingdom Metazoa; phylum Chordata; class Mammalia; order Primates; family Indriidae; genus Avahi; species Avahi laniger. Next base: position 13,172 of record CAUYSK010101406.1, read on the forward strand.
ATTTGCCTAAATGGGCTCTTTCTCCAGGGAAATCAGTGCAGTTGTATTACCAGAATTTTCTTCATAAAGAGCTTTTGCCAGGATTTTACATTAAATACTTTAAAGCATCATAATAATAACAACTAAAAGGTACTCTATTACCTAATTTCTTCTTTCCAAAGTAATTGTGAGGCAGATTTTCTTTTTCTGATTTCATGGGTATACAGTGACAGGGAGAAATAATTAACATGTCCAAAGACATACAAATGACCAAGCCAAGGTTTACTCCAGAGCTTCACAGAACACACCAAACTTGACAGTACATTCTTCAGAAGATCTCTGAAAGACGAAGTCAGTTTTCATTTACTTCTAATAGGAATTGCTTGAATACTTTAGTTTATTTTGATCTCTGTATCTGTTGCAATTAAAATCAGTAGCAAATTATAAAACATAAATAGCATTCTTATTGTCTTACTCTCCTCATCTCTACAAAGACAGGAACCATATAATATTATATAAGTAGCTGATTTCTTTATTCCACATTCCTATGCTATGAAAAGCATAGCTAACAACTAAATCAGTTCCACATATACTTACAACCAACATTTTGACCTTTCTGTATTGTTGCCAAATTATAATTTTCTGACTACTGATACCCCAATCCCAATTTGTATGTGGACCTTACTTTACATGCCTGTCTCTCTGATCCTCCGTTTTTTATCCCATTGAGTCCTTGCTATTAGATATCCAGGTCTTCGAGTCTATCCAAAATGATCATTGATAAAGATTGTCCACCTGAAACTTCCATGTTATAGCTGCTATATGTTATTTATATTGTTTCTTAGGATTGTAATTTTCATTCTTTCTCTTGTGTGTCAGATACCTATGTCTTGATCTCATTCTGCTCTGTTTTCTTGTCCATATCCTTGAAGAACCACATCACAGGCTGCAATTTCATTAAGTGGGAAACAATTTGTCTCATTTTGTGACCGTTTGAGACCTTCATAACACCCTCATTTTCTGAGCATATAAAAGTGTATTCACTAGCTTATTCATGTCTTTACCCAAGCATTATTGAAATTTTCAGCTACTTTCCCAATCTTTGACTTTCTTCTGTCATGCCTAGAAAATTTTTATTCTTCTTTATATTTACTGATATATTTGACTTCACATTTTCCATGCATTGGGGCCATAATTATGTTAGAATCCCAATGGTACAATCTTCCATAATAATAGGCTTCAAGACAATATTTCAGAATATTTTTCATAGAGCACAGCAATCTAAAACAACTGTAGATTTATAATTTGAATTCATGTAAGATAAATGGCCTTCTAACTTTAGCAGTTTTACAAAATATGGTATATTGAGTTTAATAAAATAATTAAATAAATTTCTAAAAGATTATTTAAATGACCCATTCCTATGGATACACAAGGAAAATAACTTCAGGTGCACCCAAAGTTTTCCACAACACTACTTTTACTATGAAAAGTTTAATGTATTTAAATTAATTCTCTTAATGAGACTAACTACAAATTTACTGACTAAGGTACAGTGACAGAATTAAATGGGCTTTGGAAATGCGTTTCTTATTATCTGGCTACCTTTGTTGATTCCCCAGATTCTAATCAAATTTCTGCAGGTATTTTCAATTACCATTTAATTCATTTTGTAGTGCGTTTGCTATGTGCCTCTCATTTAATCAGCAGTCTTTGATTTCATCTATCCAAACACTTCAGATGAGATTTTTTAGCTCAATTCTCTCAACTCTTTATAGCTCTGAAATCCTCAGCCTATCCTTTGACATATGAAGAGGAAAACAGACTCTCCTGTTCCTCTCTCTCTTGAGTTCTGTTCTCTTTGAAAGGGACACTGACACATTTATGCTTGATAAGAGGACGGTGGTGACAATGATGAAAAGTCTGGATAAATGACACCTACTGGGTAGATTTTAGGTCATTAAATATGAAATGTCTGATTTCAAATCAAAAGTGTAGTTTATTATATCTCAAACAAGAAGCAGTACAATTAATCAAAGTATGTGCCTAAAATATCAACCCAGTTTTGCCATCCTAATAGTAGCTTGTTTATGCCAGCAGTAAAGAAGCCTGGAGAGTATGTGGCGTTTTTCACAGCTAGTTGAGAATTGATTATTTCCTTTGCATGAAGTTGTCCAAAGCCTGGAAGAAGTGGTAGTCAGTTGGTGCAAGGTCCGGTGAATATGGTGGATACAGAGAGTTTCCAAGTCTAACTGCTGTAGTTTGAACAGTATTGTTTGTGGGACATGTGGTCCAGAGTTGTCTTGCAAGACAATTGGCCTATCTCTATTGACCAATCTCAGCTGCTTAATCACAAGCATCCTCATCGTTTCATCCACCTGGTTGCAGTAGACATCCACTGTAATCAATTGACCAGGTTTCATGAAGCTGTAGTGGATAATACCAGTACTGGACCACCAAGCAGACACTATTAGCTTTTTTTGATGAATATTTGGTCTTGGACTGTGTTTCAGGACTTCATCTTTATCCAACCATTGTGTTGAATGCTTGCAATTCTCAAAAATAATCCATTTTTCATCACATGTAACAATATGGTGCAAAAATGGTTTTCCTTTATATCGTTACAGCAAAGAAAGGCAAGCGTCAAGACAATTTCTCTTCTGATGCTCGTGTAATTCACGTGGAACCCATCTATCTAGCTTCTTTACCTTGGCAATTTGTTTTAAATGGTCCGATATTGTTGAAAATAGTAACATCAAACCTTGCTGCTAATTCATGCATAGGCTGAGATGGATTCGCTTCCACTATAGCTTTCAGCTTATCATTATCCACCTTGGTCTCAGGTTGCCCATGTGGCTCATTTTCAAGATTAACACCACTGGAATGGACTCCTCAAAACATCAACATACTGTGCATTCATTAGCCACATCCTTCCCAAACACTT